>JAYWMT010000427.1:0-241610 GCA_039090855.1 Macrothele yani | reverse complement strand
AAAAAAATTCGCCTTTATATATTGTGTGTTTTATGTACCTACTTTTTATTCCTCACACTTATATTTGACTCACGATTTTCAGAAACAATTAAACTTGCTGCTTTTCTCTTAAAAACACTTTAGAAAAGTTGTAAAATAAAGTAATTATCGGAAATTTATTTTCATTTTCTGTACTATTAAAGGAGAAATTTTCCATAAAAAATCGTATCTAAACCTATAAATTATTTTTCGTCATTGCTGCAAACCGAAAAATTAGTTTCACTGTGGATGCCCTATCATTTTTAATGAAATCATATTAAGTGAAATATTTTGAAAATAAAAAATTGTTCCCTCGAAAGTAATATTTTTTCTTTGCAAGTTGATCGCAGAAATAATTACTGAAAATCGTTTAGAGCTTTGTGTGAGTTAACGAACGCATAACTACAATTCAAACTGCTCGAGTTCAACAATCACGAGAAAAAAAATTGCAGAAATTTTCATGGAATTTAAACAACTCTTTCCTTTCTTACATTCAGCGCCATTGTTAAAAACCTCTTAGCAGGTAAATAGAAGAAATAATAATCGTTAAAAAAACCTCTTAGCAGGTAATTGGAAAGAATAATAATCGGTAAAACCTCTTAGCAGGTAATTAAGACTGTTAAAAACCTCTTAGAAGGTAATTAGATTTAATTAATCATTGTTAAAACCTCTTAACAGGTAATTAGATTAATAATCGTTTAGAGCTTTGTGTGAATTAACGAACGCATGACTACAATTCAAACCGGTCGAGTTCAACAATCACGAGACAAAAAAAATGAAGAAATTTCCATGGCATTTAAACAACTCTTTCCTTTCTTATATTCAGCGCCATTGTTAAAAACCTCTTAGCAGGTAATTAGAAAGCATAAGTGTCAATAATCCTTTAAAATGAGCAGCTTGAAAAACAAATCACTATGGAGCATGCACAATAAACTGATGCTGCAGTGCTAGAGATCACAGGTTTCAGCTACGTTTGGACTGCTATGCGTAACTTGAATTATTTCGATCGAGCAGGTTTCGGAACCCTGGAATTCTCAAATCTGTACGAACCAAATTTCCAACGCTCATGACAGGTGCGCATTACATAACATTTATTTTCAAAACCAAGCTTTAAGGATGCATATAATAGTAGAACTGTAGATTAGTGAATTATATTAATTTTCCAATTTAATTACTGAAAACTGTTCAATTTAATTTTAAGTATTTTAAAATCGGTCTCATATGAAGTTATACAGTTTTCTTTAAAAACAGGGAAAATAGTTCTAATTCTTATATATATTTCCAGACTATTTATTTAAATTTCTAGGGAATTTTAAGTGCTGGAGACCTACTTTTCTAAGTTGTGCTTTGAGTATATATTTTACGATTAGTTTCCTAAAACTGTTTCCCATAGCCTTCCCATAAAAGGGAATGCATTTATTTCTATCACTTAATGACTATGTGTGTGTTGTAAAATATAGATTGACCAAAATATTTATATGTTTGCTTAATTATTTTGATTCTATGCTGATTTAGTGATTTTTGCAATTTGGAAACTTAGCGATTGCAGCAACGTATACAGTTGCTTCTCAAAGGATAGATCAATTACTTCATCTTTTATTAGCCTTACTGCAAATAAAACGACTAAACAAATATACACAGTTTCTTTGAAACAGCTGGGACGAACTTACTTGGTTTCCATGCCGAACGTTTTAATAAAGTAGAACTTTGTAATTTGATGGGAAAATGAGCGTTTCAAGAAGTATCTCCACTACATCTCCCGATGGAGGAATGTGCACTGAAGTGCTGCCATCAATCGCCCAATGTGAGATGACAACACATCGGGTGTGTATCGATCTCAAAGACGTTACAATTTTGGCTAGCCTCTACAAGGATCTTCAGGAATGTTAGTTGCGTCCCTATTCGGCAATATGTATTCAGAAACAAAAGTTGTGAGTCCTTATGAATCAAAACCTGTCTGTATATCAGAGGAAATCAAATTCATTGATTACTTCCCAGAGAAGAATTGTCTGATGTTTTAAATCAACACATCAAAGTAGTGTTCTAAAGAAAAACATTTTCCGAGATATTTATATTCCATAATGTGGTGTTCAAATGTATTTTGATTCCTCTCTGTTAGCTTATGCTTGAGAGGACGCCAACGGCCATCCACATCATGTCGAATGAAAAGAATATGATTAATATGGAACTACGCCCAACTGTACGGAAACACATACCTGAATAATGCTTGAAACGGCAAGTGTCCTTCTTCCACGAAATCCAAGTATCTTTCTTCCTTGCAATATCATTAAAAAGCCTGTTCCAATTCCACATCTTACAGCAAAACAACAATGCAAACTGAGTAAAAAGACATAGAAAGGACTTAAGGGCACTTACCAGGAAACACTCGCACTTAAAAACACACATAATAACAATGGTTTGAATTATAACGCTCTTGTCTCCTCTTTTTCTTGTTCAACGCGGTCTTTGTGTCAGTTTTAAGTTAAAGGTCATGTCACTAATTTAGATGGAAGAACTAGAAGGATGCATTTGCCGAACATCTGACGTTCAAAAGATAGTGACTAATATCTCTTACAAGGTGTACTGTTGCTTACAAATGCACTCCATACCAGTATTTGACGCCAATTTTTTTTATTCTCACATTAGCTCCTTGCTTGTGGTTTATCGTCCAAGATAAATGTAAATATTAGTTACTTGCCACTTTTCCTCAAAAACTGAAGTTGGATAACTGAAATCCTTAATAAAAAATGTCTAAAAATATTCTTTGTATAATTCCGATTTCGGAACCGAAATATGTAAATTTACAATTGTTATACATGGTGTCAAGATAATCCAAATTTAAAATTGCAGAGACCATTTACGCTGCAATCACTGCTAAGCAGTGATCTGTATGTGTATGTACGGCGCAATTACACTTACGAACTGATGAACATTTGCTCTCGAATCAGAGGTTTTTACGAATCTATAATTGAGATCCATATCTTACCAAAACAACTTTGACTTTCAGGTGGCGCAGCGGTCTGAGCGCTGGCTTCTGATAATTATTTCAAGATGAGTCGGGGTTCGAATCCCAATGCGACATGGATGTCTTGAATGTACTATATACCTGCTCCTTCCCTTCCTGGAACCAGGAGCCTTAAAGTAGGAATGGACGATTGTTTATAGCCCACTGAGTTGCTCACGGAGGTCGTTAAACCACCACTAAAAATAGCTTTTACCATGTCATTCGAAAAAAAGATTATAACAAGTATTAAATTGCAGACTCTTTGCCTTGATACAATTACGTTCCATCTTACTTTGAAAATTTTGTATTTCTACTATACAATATAAGATGAAATTTAACTTTGTAGCTTTACTGCGAGAAGTAAAAACTACTATCGTACATAGTTCTTCAGACTAACAATTAATATACAAAAGTTTAACGAAATACTGTCATACGAATGAATTTCATTAAATAGCCAAGTGCCCTTACAAATATACATATTTCAGTTGTTTCCAGGTTTTCCGTTATTTTGGATTTTGCCATATTTGTGCTTGAATATTTATAAAAATAACTATGCTTTCTTTACATCTATCGTTAAGGTTCTTCATTTCTGGAGCAGATTAAAATATCTGATTTGGATTGATCCGAAGTTTTTATTTTTACTGTTATTTTTTTTTCTGTCTGATTAGCTTTTCTGTATTGAAGTAGAAATTCAGTACTCCAATTCTTCTTAGTTGTAAGTTTCATGAACGCAGTTCCAGTTTTTCTCAATGTTCTAATTCTTTTCAGTTGTAAGTTCCATAGAGATGTTTTATGATTCCTCATTCCCTAATGGTGGAGACAAAAGTGTGCCAAGATGTTGATGCATTTTTTAATTGTTTTTATTTACATGCAAGTACTTTTTACATCCGTGAATGGCATCACCTTATGTTATTCTTATATCGGCTAATTTTATCATGATGATACGGGGAATTCTTGTATCGGAAATGCTTTTATTACTAGATTAACAGAATTATAATAATGAGAAGACACGTTAAATGATTGAAAATTGTGCTTTGAATTAGGATTACAACATTGAAACATGTTTTGCATCCTCCTCATCAAGAAAATTAACTCCTACGCGAAATAAATACCTACATTATGGTTAACTCAACAAAAATTGCAAGATATTTTTAGTAGACGCCGTCAGAGTAAATAAAAGAATGTGCTCCTTGCAACTGACAACAATTTATTTTATATAGACGTATTTATACTTTTATGAAATATGCAAATTTTTAAGATATCAATTACTTTCACTTCGTGGTTTATGGCATTTATGAAATTAAATTTAGATAATTTACATTTCTGAGGTATTAATAAAAGACGTTATGGAATACGAATGATATTTAACGTATATTGGCAGATACTAGTAATAATTGCAGAAACTACATCAATGTGCAAAGAATTTTAGCCTTTTGATTCGAAAAATCACAGATAATGTGTTTCGAAGCACAGCTCCAAAAAGGACTATGCGAAAATTTATCTATTGCTAAAAGTTCTAAAATCATTTTACAGCTAAGTCGAATTCCTGTGATAGAGAAATGAGAATTTTAATCTCTGTTTGTTATATACTTGATGTTGACACTTTTTTTATCATAAACTCTTTTAAAATACAAAAAGGTGTTGTTTTTTCTTTTCAGTTCAAATATCATAACGTCCTAAACAGATTCAATTCTATAACAAGTGTAGTCTTTAGATGCCAAAATGACATCGAAAGACAGAGTACTTTACAGTGATAAAATAATTGCATGACATAATGTTTCAATACTTTGAAATGGTTTTATTAATTTCAACATTTATGTGGATTCATTTGCAAGCACGGAAGCAAGTAATGCAATTTTTGGAGCTACAGCATGTACAACATAATTCAATTCATTTCAGGAGGTGTGAAAAGAAAGCACTAAAATATTTTAAACTAGCGTTTTATTAATTTAACTTGTTCTAAATTTGTTCATTTCAGAAGATGGCCCAAAAATATTTCATACGGGGATATTTATTCGTATAGGAGAAGTAAATGAATGTGAAGCATTGAAAACCATTGTATGTGGTGTAAGAGGACGTGTTCCGTGATCCATTTGATGCAAATTAAATATAAGGTAAAGATCACAAAAGAATGTCAGATTTATGAGAACGACCGTGGAAGTACTTTTATTTTACACAGGTAAAAACGAAGTGAACAATTCCGGAATGAAATCACGAAATCTAAGGTATAACTCTAAATACATATTACAGATTTACGAATAACTTAGCGGTATTCCACAAATCGGAGACTAAAAAAGTCTTTGCAATAATTATATGTATACATTAAGAAAATACGGCGTTTCTCACAAATATTTTGTTTTCCATACCAACAAAGTTTTCGTTGGATATTGGCCTGGCTTCATTAAGATTAATCGGATGTGCCATTAGAATTCAGATTTCTTCCTGCAAAAAGGTAATCATGACCAAAGTCACACGTGATTCGGAGCTTCATGCCCAAAAAGTATAGGATTTTGAACTTCGAGTCGAAAACGTTTTCGCCTCAAAACCAAAGGAATATTTTCTTATTAAGACTGAAACATGGTATCACGACGGAGTAAGTTCATGTAGCACATGGACTCTACTTTGAAGTTTAAAATTTCATGCGTATTAATTTATACACGTTTTCATCAATTGTCGGAAAGGGAAGTAACACGTTTCTTACATTCAGGTTAAGCACCGCGTTCCCTGTTGATTTGAAACTGATAATCACAAATTTTAAAATAACTGTGCTTACTTCTGGAGGCATTATTTATTTTGCCTTACGGAATTACTGCTCTGAAAAAACAGTTTTTATAATAAATTAGCTTGTTTAAGTTCGCTTTTTTGCAATTATAAAAACATTATCGACGTGTGCAAATGTTTCTAAAAACATTTGTTGAAGCCAGATTATCTCGCCTTGCCGAGTGTTTGCTTTCTGCAAAGGACCAACATTTCATTCACTAGCAGGGAATTATGTGCATCTTACTGCATTTTCGTAATTTGCCTTCCTTCTTTGTTTTTCTTGGTTCACCAATACATCCCTTCTATTAAAAAACCTTATTTCAGTTAGTATCATCGAAACTCCCTTCACCAGAATCAACTGCACTCGCCAAAAAAATTGAAATCCCTAATTGCTTACTCCACAGTACCTCACATGGCCCTCGTCCTGGGGGCAATTATCTGTTTCAATCCCTTGAGGGTTTACGCAACTGTTTTAATGATATTATCCAGTGGCCATTGGATAAACAATGTGACAACGGATTTTCAGTTGTGATGAGAACGGCTGCTGAATGGTGCCCGATACGAAGAAAGCACTCCAAAGTTATTCGTAATCAACGGAAATTATTACACAAAAAAAAAAAAAAAAGGATTCAATCTTATATCTACAATCAACAGCACATCCAGAAATTGAAATAGAGTCTTTTTTTCCGCTGGCGGCTGAAAGCATGTTACGAAAATTGATAAATGTTTCACAAAATTATTTCCCATAAATGAAGGATGATATCAGCGATAAAGGCATTTTCAAATCAAACAGTTAGAAGAAGAAATCTAGTACAGTGATTAGAAGTGATAGTGTGGTATGCTCTCTGAAAAACGTTATCCCGGAAACATGAACGTGGAAGGTGGCGCTACCGTCGGGTGTTGTTACGTCGCTTTACAAGGAAGAAGAACGACGTCAGTATACATTTTTCTATGAAATATAAACGTATTGCTTCCTAACATTGTGTTTATTTTGAACTTTAAGCATGTAATATAAGTACATACCAAATTAACGTCACTCTCCGCCACCAAACACGTGGGAACATACGGGATGCTCAAGATACAAGCGATACAAGCGTGTCTTAGTTTAAGTTAATCTTCACACTTTGCGATTTAAAATTTAAAAAATGACCGGAATGCATGATAACGATTTAATTCTCTTAACTACGACACTTTACTAACATTAGCGTTAATACCAGATATTTCAAAACTGTAGAATCAGACATGGGAAATATCAAAAACACGGGAGATTATTATATAGTTTACAATAACTAAAACATCAACTTCAACTCGAAAGTAGACATAACAAAAGTTAGTTTCGCCCCTCGAAACCTTACCTGAAAAAAACGGGGATGTTTTGCTATCGAAACACTGGAAATATTCATTATATTCAAATAACATTTTGAAAACCAGTCACCGAATAATTTTATTTCTACGTATAACAAAAGTGGCCCTAATTTGAGATGGGGTGACTCACAGAGCACGTTTAATCCTCCCTCCTGTTTCGCTAAAAATTGTCGAAACTGCTTGCATTAAAATTAACGTTTTGCGCTTAGTTGAAGGAATTTCGTTTTGATATGAGACGCAGATACACAGTGAAACGAACCACCTTCGTGAATTTGAACTTAAAATGTGTTTGCTAATAGTAAACGGAAAATATTTTACGGTGAAAATTTCAAGCGATTGTCTTCAGTACGACTTGTCTTGGGTATGTTTCTTTTCTGGTTGCACATCGTGCCGGTTTCACGAAATCTCCCCACTAACTTCTGTACCACTGATTTCGCCGGTGCTACACAATGCAGAAATTTTTCGGTAAAGAACTCATTTAAAACTTTGTATGAGTTATTTCTGAAATAATATTCCACAATAAAAGTCCGCTGCTCCGTACTTAAAACCATTTCCGTTGCCTTTGTTCTCTCTACACTTACACTTATGACGGCGTACCTACACTGCTCTGTCTGTGACTAACCACTCTGGAGAATTCCTTTGCAGCTGTACACGCAGAAACCGGTTAGAAGTAAAACAAAGCGGTTTTACCTGGAAACCGGCCCAACAAGTTTAACCCGCCTAACAACGTCTGAGCACGGGGCCTCTTTTACATGGCGCACCCGGTACTTCTTTTTCCCCATAATGTACCAAATACAATTTGTATGCTATATTAAATTTTATTGCAACATATCAAGTCGTTAGGAAAATAAAGAACGATATTCTGTTTTGTTATTTCTTACACAGTAAGAATGATTTTGACATTTTTTTCAAAGTTCCGTTAATGGTTTGAACAGGACAGTGTTATAATTTTAATATTTCTAAATGTGTACTGTGGCTTACATCAGGAAACGACTGACGTTTTATTATTTGAATAAATATTTATAATACCTATCAAAATTGAGATTTTGTTTTAGAGAAGGTTTACCGCATATCTGGTAAAGCGAAATGAACTCGCTTCATATTTTTTGCTCATCAGCAGTAAATACAACTTTGTGCATAGTTTACTACCATGGACTATTTGCTTTATATTTGCTATTGTTTTAACTGATGTGTTTTTTCACGTATCAAGCCATGTGAAATTCCTTTCAAAACTAAATTTTCGGAGTTGTCATATTGTCTTCGAAACGCACTGCTGAGGCATATTTATCTGATGTAGTTTATTCCGCTCCTACGCTGGAAAGCGTATCCCTAACTTAGGAAAGATCTTGCTTACAACTCTCTGAGTTTCTAGTTATGACGTAAAAAAACATAGGCTCATTTCAGTACTACGCTCTCATTTGACTGCCTGCATATTCATCAAATATAGACTATATCATTGCCCTAATATATTTTGCTGTTAAAATTGTTTATCATTCTTTTTCCTAAATTTATCTTGCAAAAAAGTCTGTTTGAATATAAAATACATAAGCAAGAGATTTATTTTAAGAGTCTACGTATGCCCGAATATCGAAACATCTCATTTAGGATTATATAAAGTTCCATAATTTAATGCACTCTCATCTTCAGTCACAACTGTGTTTGTAAATGTTGTTTGAATGAGATTCAGGTTCCGAATACTCATCATTCTCTCTTGTCTGAGAAATATAGTTGCAACCAGTTGATCGCCCATGCCTTCCAGTAAGGCTCTTACGTTTCCTTTTTTCTGCGGGACAGACACTCTGTTAAGGGTAAGTATGCAATAAAGTATTTACTTACTTTAGGTCTGATCACAGAACACCATGCACACACCAAATCTGACACTGAACTCAGCGCCTGATGTAGATAAGGCACGCACGCTTATCCCTTAGACTTTACACAGGAACGTTGACGCCCCGCGACGCCCGAACCGTTGCTCCAATCTCAGTTTTCTCTTCGGTTGGCACATGTACATGGGAAGAACTTTATTTTGATATCTGAACCATAGTTTCAAGTTCAGCCGTTCTCTCAAAACAGGTGTCACAGTAAAAAACCTTCTATAATGAATATATAGATGGCGGCGTAACTCAGCATGTACATTCCAAATATTTTCACTAACAATGGTCAACGGAATGTTTATTTACATTTTTAGATAATGGGAAAACGTCTTACCTAAGGTAATAAACTTGATGGAATGAATATTAAATTTTATATGTACATCACACAGTTCAACGGCAAAACGTAAGTAGGTCTTCGAGGGTGTTCGACGTTCCGATTAGAAGAACTTTAATACGAATGCCTGGTAGCGTTGCTTTGTGCAACAACTCGCTCAGAAAAGAGAAGACTTCGGACTTTGGACTATCTTTGTCCCTGCATACCCCTGCCTTCAACAGCACGTGAGTCAACCGCAGGTTATCGAATGTCAACCGCACGTTTCTCCCATAGACTTTACATGGGAATTTTGCTGCCCCGCAACGCCCGAACCGTTGCCCCAATTTCATTTTTCCTTTCGACTGGCACATCTACAGGGTAAGACCTTTATTTTGATACCTCAACTTTATCTTTACGTTCAGACAGCAACGGAGAGAGTATTATGAACACTGGAAAACGGGCTCAAGAAGTTGACAAAAAGTCACAAATAATAAATGCAAATAGAATGACTAATAAATAAATAGTGCGGGAAAGGCAATGATTTCAATTCCAGAACAGTTGGGTCATTTATTCCGATGAAACAGCTTCACCAGTTGAACTAGTCACTACGTTGTAGGGCAACTTCTGGCTGGGTTACCAGTAGATACCCGGAGTGACCTATACGCATACAATTCACGGATATTGTACTGAGACACAGCACAAACAGAACGAGGAAAGAAAGTATGCCAAGAATCTGTTACAAATATTTCCAAGCTTAGAATTCCCAACGATGTCAAGAGAAAACGAAGAAACTGTCCCTGTTGCATACTGGTCTGAGCTTTGGCTTCTGACCCATCATCCGAAATATGTCAGGGTTCAAGTTCACAGTGAGGTATGGATGAGGTGCTTATTTCCGTTTACTTGGATCACCGACTGGGTATGACCAAATGATTAGGGCACAGCGGTCTTCAAAAGCAACGGAGAGAGTATTATGGACACTGGAAAACGGGCTCAAGAAGTTGACAAAAAGTCACAAATAATAAATGCTAATAGAATGACTAATAAATAAATGCTTTCACCAAGCCTTTTAATTATTGCCGAAATATTTCATGCACTGGTTCTGCAATGCATTATATTTGCCAACAAAAAAAAAAAGAAAAAAAGGAAAGAACAAGAGAAAAAAAGAACACAATAAATCGTCCAATTGAGATCAAAATACGTATGCGCAATGCACGTGTGCGGGCAAGGCATTGATTGCAATTCCAGAAAAGTTGGGTCATTTACTCGGATGAAACAGCTTCACCTGTTGAACCAGTCAGTACGTTGTAGGGCAACTTCTGGCTCGGTTACCAGTAGACACCCGTAGTGACTTATACGCATACAATTCACGGATATTATACTGAGATACAACATCTAAAGGAATTAGTCGTGCCAAAAATACATATAAAAATGAAGCGTAAAAATGCTGTCACCACGGTAATAAAGCTTGCAAAACACCAATTGCACAAAGTTAAAAGATGATTTACTTACAATTAAATGTCGCACAAGCTAATAAATTAAAAATATCACGGTATATTTCGGGTTAGCTGCCAACCTATCATCAGGATTTAATACAGCAGATGAACGCATACAGCCAAAGTATTATATATTTAGTGAAAAGATCATGACGTAAGAGCCTTAAAGAGCACAGAACCGATGAACAAATTTCATGCCACACTCATGATCTTCGTTTAATCCTGAGATATTCAGTTATTTTTCCGACCAACTTGGTTCTTAGTACTATACAATTCGTATCGTTGGTGCATTCTATCATGTTATTGCATTTTCTATTTCGAGAAACACACGGCCGTTACTGTGGATATTAGCTGGGAGTCACAATAATTCGCCTCGACCGTGTATGTCCCTACAAAAATATACGCTAAGTGATCACTGAATAATATCCACCTACCTAATACTTCGTAGATCCTCCTTTCACCCTCAGTACAGCAGCTCTCCGAGGTGGCATCGATTCAATAAGATGCTGGAAGCAGTTGGGAAATTAGGCGAACTAGTATGCGTGTAATGCGGCCTTCAATTCAGGTATGGAGGATATGGATGATACTGGTGCATTCAGAAGGCAATAATGCCTTTTTATAGTGTCCCACAAATACGCTGTAAGATTAATATCGGAGGAGTTGGAACGCCAATAGGTGTGCTGGAACTGTGAGCTGTGGTACTGAGACTATTCCTTCACAATGGCTTGTGCTATCTTGAAAGACAACGTCACCATTCAAGAAAAATGCAATATTGTAGAGGTAAACAGTCAGCAAGAAATTCATGAAAGCGGACACTTGCAATGCTTTGTTCCACATGCACCATTTGGTCCCATTCCTGCCAGGTGAACATGCTCCACACCATATAACCATATCCACCAGCTTTTATGTTGGAAACCATGTACAAGTGATCGAGTGCCTCTTGTTGTTTGCTCGAAATGTATGAACTTCCTACCAAGGAATGGAATAAAAACATGACGTCAGAGCAGCACCCTTTTTTAGCACGTCTTTTGTAAAAATAGATCGTGCTTATGTTACCGGTTTGTCCGTTCGTCCGTCTATCAGTCCGTCCGTCCGCCTGTACCCACGCTATCTCTGCAACCATTAATCCGATTTGAAAAATTCTTTTTGCATTGGGAAGCTTGAAATGTGCGAATGATGATCCTTTATTTTGTTTTGTTTTTTACGATGAACAATTTCGCCACTAGAGGGCGCAAATGCAGATGATGTCGAATTCAAAAATACGTTTTATTCCACATATTGGCTTCTAAACATCCGATTGAAAAAATTATTTTTATCTTTCGATTCCATTTATGTCGAAGAGTATTTTAGATATAGTTACTTTTACAAATTACGCATAGATTTCCGCTTGGGGAGTAAAAGTAAATTACTCTTCTTCTAAAACTCCCATTTGAAAAATGTTTGCTTCAGCGGATGCATCTCGTGATGGAAACTCTTTTGCATATAATTTCAAATTTTTCGTAAAGAATACTCTAGTCACGAGGGGGAGTAAGTGTTAATTTTTGCTTCTGATGTATTTATCATAAAATCTGTGCTTCTAAAATATCGATTGAAAAAATTCTTTCGTGGACCGATGCCACTCACATCAGTAAATCTGTTTGGAATATTTTCTTCGTAAAATATTTCACAGTTTCTTCGCCAGGGACGTACATGCATATTTTATTTTTGCCCATATCTCTACTTCTAGTAGTCCGATTTGAAAAATTCCTTCTTCGTTGGATAGTGTTTTCAGTGTGACACATTTTTTCACATAATTTCAAAAATTTCAAGTGATTCATAGACTTTCCGCTATTGGGCGTATTGGTAAATTGAGTTTCCCCTATATCTCTGTTTCTACATCTCCGATTTGAAAAATTCTTTCGGCATCGGATACAACTCCTGATGGGGAATCGTTTGCACATAATTTCTAATTTTTGTAAAACAATAGTTTGGCCGCCAGGGGGCGTAGACTTTAATTTCCGCTTCTGATGTATTTGCAGCGAAATATGAGCTTTTAAATTTTCGATTGAAAAAAACGTCGTTTGTAGACCGATGGTACTCATGTAAACAAATTTTTAAGAAACTTTTTCTTCTTAAAATAATTACAGGGTTTCTCCGCCAGGGTTGTAGATGTATATCTTATTTTTATAAATATCTATACTTCTAGGAGTCCGATTTGAAAAATTACTTCTTTGATGGATAGTGTTTCCAGTGTGACATGTTTTTCATGTAATATCAGAATTTTCAAGTAATTCCTAGACTTTCTGCTAGGGGAGTAAATGTAAATTGCTTCCCCCCCTACATCTGTGCTTCTAAATCTCCTATTTGAAAAATTATTTCTGCTCCGGATACAGCACTTGATGAGAAATCCTTTGCACATGCTTTACAATTTTGTAAAAAATGGTTTGGCCACCAGGTTGGATAAGTCTTAATTTCCGCTTCTGATGTATTTGCAGCAAAATATGAGCTTCCAAAATCTCGATTAAAAAAGTCGTTTGTTGACTGATACTACTTATTACGACAAGCGTTTTAGTAACCTTTTCTTCTTGAAATAATGCATGGTTTCTACGCCAGAGGGCGTAGATGTATATCATATTTTTGTCAATATCTCTACTTCTAGGAGGCCGATTTGAAAAATTCCTTCTTTGTTGGATAGTGTTTCCGATGCGAAATATTTCTCATATAAATTCAAAATTTTCAAGTAAATTATAGACTTTCCGTTAGGGGGCACAAATGAAAAGTGCGTTTTCTGCGTTATTTCTGCTTCTAAAACTCCGATTAGAAAACTTCTTCCAGTATCGCATACAAGACCTGATGGAAAATATTTTTCACATAATTTCTAATGTTTGGTAAAGAATGGTTTCGCCACCAGGGGGCATAAGGGTTAATTTTTGCTTCTGATGTATTTGTAGCAAAATCTGTGCTCCTGAAAACTCGAATTATTTTTTTTTTGGACCGGTATCACTTATATGGATAAACCTTTTGAGAATACCTTCTTCCTAAAATAATGCATGGTTTTCCCACCAGGGGACGTAAAGTCACATTTTTTTTGTCGATATCTCTGTTTCCAAGAGTTCGTAAGCTCACGATTCCGTTTACAGCAATATCTGCGGGATTAAAAACCCGATTGTAAAGCTTCCTTCTTGCGTCAAATACTATTGTTTTCCATACCGGTTCCATTGATTTTGAATAGCTTTGATAAATTTAATTTGCGTCAGAACAGATTCAAAAGACGTGCTCATTACACCCGAAATTTCGGTGGCATTTTTCTTGTTTCCATTCATTCGAAGTCTAACATGACTGACCTCTGCACCAGGCTAGTTTTCTCCGCCAATGAACCGTGGTTAGGGAGAGGATGACGACATGGCTGCCTGCTGTTTAGCCCAAACGTGTGATCGTTCGACGCATGGTCATGACAGATAATATTCTGGGTTGACATCTATTGTAATAGGCCCGGGTTAACCTTTCGCAGTCATGTGTACTTTGGCTTCGGTTCGTTGTTTGACCATTTTTACGCCAGTCCTGACACACTTTATTTACGGTCGATCGCAAATAGCTCTCCTGTTCATCCATCTGTAAAATCGAGGCACCAGCTCTCCGAAATCCCACAACCTGTTCATCCGTTTGTAAAATCGAGGCACCAGCTCTCCGAAATCCCACAACCTGTTCATCCGTTTGTAAAGTCGAGGCACCAGCTCTCCGAAATCCCACAACCTGTTCATCCGTTTGTAAAAATCGAGGCACCAGCTCTCCGAAATCCCACAACCTGTACATCCGTTTGTAAAGTCGAGGCACCAGCTCTCCGAAATCCCACAACCTGTTCATCCGTTTGTAAATTCGAGGCACCAGCTCTCCGAAATCCCACAACCTGTTCATCCGTTTGTAAAATCGAGGCACCAGCTCTCCGAAATCCCACAACCTGTTCATCCGTTTGTAAAGTCGAGGCACCAGCTCTCCGAAATCCCACAACCTGTTCATCCGTTTGTAAAATCGAGGCACCAGCTCTCCGAAATCCCACAACCTGTTCATCCGTTTGTAAAATCGAGGCACCAGCTCTCCGAAATCCCACAACCTGTTCATCCGTTTGTAAAATCGAGGCACCAGCTCTCCGAAATCCCACAACCTGTTCATCCGTTTGTAAAATCGAGGCACCAGCTCTCCGAAATCCCACAACCTGTTCATCCGTTTGTAAAGTCGAGGCACCAGCTCTCCGAAATCCCACAACCTGTTCATCCGTTTGTAAAATCGAGGCACCAGCTCTCCGAAATCCCACAACCTGTTCATCCGTTTGTGAAATCGAGGCACCAGCTTTCCGAAATCCCACAACCTGTTCATCCGTTTGTAAAATCGAGGCACCAGCTCTCCGAAATCCCACAACCTGTTCATCCGTTTGTAAAATCGAGGCACCAGCTCTCCGAAATCCCACAACCTGTTCATCCGTTTGTAAAATCGAGGCACCAGCTCTCCGAAATCCCACAACCTGTTCATACGTTTGTAAAATCGAGGCACCAGCTCTCCGAAATTGTACAACCTGTTCAACCTTTGTAAAATCGAGGCACCAGCTCTCCGAAATCCCACAACCTGTTCATCCGTTTGTAAAATCGAGGCACCAGCTCTCCGAAATTCCACAACCTGTTCAACCTTTTGTGAAATCGAGGCACCAGCTCTCCGAAATCCCACAACCCATTCATCCGTTTGTGAAATCGAGACCCCCGCTTTCCTAATTCCCACAATCTGTCCATTCTCAAAAGTCCGATAAAACCTTCTGTTTAAGGATCACTTTATAAATTGTAATACATACTGCTCCACTCACTCCTTATATTCGGGACGCCAGTCGACTAATCGCGACCCTCTCGGAAATTACGTGGTCAACCCGTCGCATGCAGTTTTAGTTGGACTGATCATAAGTCATTTTTCACTCCGTGTTTACTTCTATATCTGTAATATAGAACATTTTCTTTTTGATTTCGCGTCATATTTTCATTTTGCAAACTTCTCTCCAAATGTATAGATCCTTGAAAACACAATTATGTCTTACCTAAACGAATTTTGTCCGAGTTTCCCTCATAAATTATATGTGTAAAACCAGAGCCAACTGACCACTGTCTTGTTTTCCATACAGTTACGTTGCTGTGAAATATTTCAGCTATGTGTAGATAATAATTCTGCTATGTATTCCACTCTGAGATGAAAGTCAAATATAGGTACATTAGAAGCTGTCGGGAGTGGAAATTTTATAGTGTATTCTACAATGCTGGACAATTGCTAAGGACGGATAATAAACGGCTATGAAGCGCATAAAAAGTAAGTGTGGTTGGATGCCAAGTGAAATAAAATAATGTCAGAATGCCAGGACATTACAAGAAGGACAATTTATTGTGCTCTGAAATCTAGAAGGCTTTGGAACGTGTTCAAGGGACAAACAAGCCATTTTGTGCAGAATACGTAAACGTGAAAAAATGCAATTACCGTCCGCAGGCGTTCCGGCGTAAGATGCCAATACGGGATATGGCCACCATGGAGGGCGATGCAAGATTCCACACGTCGTGTCATGCTTTGCACAACATTATCAAGCAGCTGTTGGGGTAATTTATCCCATTCCTCTGTCAGTGCACGGATGAGGGTGTCTTTGTTTATTGGAGGGCATTGGCGACCAGCAAGACTCTTCCCCAAAGCATCCCACACATTGTTATTGGGATTCAGATCTGGAGAACGTGCTGGACATACGAGGCGTTGAATATCCTCGCTCTCAAGACACTCCTGGACAGCGACTGTTCGATGACATGTTGCGTTGTCGTCCATGAAAATGAATCTATCACCGGCAGCACCACGGAACATGAGGTAGCAGAACATCATTAATGCATCGTTGGCCAGTCATAGTCCCAAGCACATAGATGGACGTACGGCCATTGATCATGATGCCAGCCCATACCATGACACTACATGTCGCAAATCGGTGCCTTTCCTGTATGTTTGCTGGACAATATGCAGTACCACTATCACGCCAGATCAATTGTCGTCGACAATCAGACGATAGCCTGTATCTACTCTCATCTGAGAAGAGGACAGCAGACCAGTCGTTTTCAGTCCAATTGCGATGTTGATGGCACCATTGCAAACGGGCGGTACGGTGACGTCTGGACAATGGGATGCACACAACAGGACGGCGGGCGTATAGTCCTCCTTCATGCAAACGTCTGGCGACAGTTTTTCGGGAGATCCGTTTGCCAGTAGCAGCCATAAACTGATTTGCTACCTCACTAGCTGTACTGCGCCGGTGTCTTTTTGTTGATAGCACTATGTTCCGATCTTCTGCAGCTGTCGTACTGCGAACACGACCTCCCCCGTGACGTGCTACACTCTCCATTTGTTTGAAATGATTTCCAAAGCCTTGAAACAACACTGTGGCTTACGTCGAACACCCTGGCAACATCTGTTATTTTTCGCCCTTCTTCAATCTTGCCAATAATACGGCCACGCGTAAATTAATCATCCAGGTGATGTCGGGAAGACATACTGAAAATTGCAAGTTCGTCATTGATTCTTTCCGTTTCAACTTTGCGTTTGAACAACAACGGTCAATACGCGTCAAATCCTTTATATCTCTTATCAGCGCTATGACGTCACGAACAAGTTCGGCAATCCAAAAATTTGCATACGCACAACACGTCTTACTGTATTCCGCACTTATGCTAATTTCCACATTTCCCTGCCTTCCATTTTATGGTTGCAATCGTTACTATTGTCATCCGTCCTTAGCAATTGTCCGGCAGTGTATTACGTAGGCAGTATAATATTTTTAATGGTAGTTACATTTAAATATACCAAAGAAATTTCATTTTTCCATTAAAAACAAACATGATTCTTACAGGCGACTGTCACTTGCTTTTGCAATAATTATAATTAATACGCAATACTGAAAAAAGTGTGCTTCAAATAATATTGTACAGGTGCCGATCAAACAAAAATACTTTTTAATTTCTGATGGCTTCTTTGCTTTCAAATCATAGTAATTGAACTCACAATAATTTGAAATGAACCCATACGCATATGGTGAGAAAATCATGAATTAAAGTTTAAGAGTGCCACTTTTTTTTAGAAATGAAAATCTCATATGTTGGAATAAAAGCAATTAGGACTGGAAAATTTCTTAAAAAAACCCCATCAGAAATAGAAATGTGATGTTTTAATCAAGACACACCTCTTTTTTTATCTCTGACACGAATAATTTTGAATCCATTTGCTCTTATCATGTCGGAAGCGGAAATAACATTTTATATAATACCAGCACTACTGAACATATCCGTATAGAAGTTAATACTAAACTTACTTTTCCTCATTTCTTTGTAGTGTGCATCTATTTTGATGACCACTTTACAATCTAGAAATCGAAATATTGAAATATGATATATTATTAGACGAGAGAGTATACTCAAAGCAAAAATGTCTAAATGGAAATTGGAAATTTATGTGATTTACATGACGACCTATGGATTTTTATTTGGATGTTAAGACTATTTTTAATGATATTTCTCCTATTTAATGAACTTTTGATATTTACAATGTTTAAGCTTCATTCGATACATGAATAGTGTGTAGTGATTTGTTTCATATTTTTCATACATATGTAAATGCATTCCATTCGTTCCTTTGTCCATGATATCTGGCGTCACACACACGATAAGAACCATTTCTTACATTGCATATATTTAAACTGCTGTACGTAAATTCTTAAGTTACTATATTTCACATATAACTGAAGCAGTGATCATGAAAGTTATTCAACGTCTTCAGTAACTAATCCATAATTCGCTAGTGGCAAATCCTGACACATATAGTCAGAAAAAGGATGTTAAAACGGAAATTAAATTAAATACCTGTTCAACAGATGATAAGCTGTTTCATTTGTTGGAATAGCACTTAATTTTCCCGATAAGCTCTCAAAATTACTATAAGGAATTAAATACATACAATTTTCTGAAACATGCTATAAATATTTGTTCGCACAATTCAATGAATCCAATTTCTGAAAATCTTAAATGGAACGGATTTATAATATAAATTTCATGGACAAAACATTAGAGATACCTACGCAATAGCGTATTAATCCAACTGTGTTGAGATGCCGTAGGGTATCCGAAGGTAATTTCAATTATGCCTGTTCGGCACACAATCAATGAAATCAAAAATCCTTAATTGGTTAAGTCGCCTAAATGGTTACTGAAACCAGTTCTGTCAGACGTGAAAGGCGGGCCTTAGGTCCAACCGCCGCTAAAAGGAGGAATGTATATGTGTTCACATATGAAAGATTAAGTGCACGCCGGGATGAAAAATCAGAGTTGCTGAGAGTGCGCATTGCCTTAGGATTATGCTAAGTGATGAAGAAGCTATTATCTTATTAGAACTTCTTTAATAAATTGTCAGTCGGGAATTTTATTAGTGTCAAAGATTAATGAAACCTGTTTCCGTCGACAATACCAAAAACACCAATTAAATACAGTACGTTTCCTGAATCTCACAATATCGTCATATCCAGGTAAGCTCTTTGGTGGAAGGAATTTTACATTTTGTTCCCCACAGGAGAAAAACCAGCTACAGAAGCTAAAAATTATTCTCAGTGAACATTGTTTCTGAACATTTCTAATTGAGGTTATGAATTATCATTTAGTAAATAAATGTTAAAAAGAAACAGTGTCTCGCTTTTTCATTTGTAGTAGCTCATATTATTTCAATGACATTCTTACAAATATGTCTATAACGCCGAGATATCAGGCAATTTGTCCTTGCGAGGCGTTGTCAAACTGCCGATTTTTGACAATCATCGAGTTAGTAACATATGGTCCCTGAACCTGCACGTCAATTAAGAGGAAATAAACCATGATGTCCTTTAAAAGGAAATAGTACGTAAAATGAAAATTACCTAAATGTCCCAGAATATGTATGTCAGCACTCCAATCAAAAGGATCACAAAGCAATTCCACAACGCAAATGCAATGAATTGTAAAATAATAGGAAACATTATTCAGGCAAGAAAACAAAATCTTCATATTACCATTTTTTAGCCACTTCTGGCTATTCTTTCTGTATATTTCTCTCCTGAGCTTGTTGGTGCCAAAGAATTACAATTGCTTTCCTGATATACTCTTACCATTTCCTTTCAGGTTTTCCAATTGAACATTTACCTTCATATAGCGGCCAATTCAGCATATTTTATGTCCAGCTATTATCCTTCAGCCTTGCAGAGTGAGTAGCCCATTACCGTTTCTTTGGAAGTATTTTTTCTCTAATATCCAACAATTTTGTTTTAGCTCTTATTTCTTCATTTTTGATTTTATTTTTGTCTTATGTTTATCAAACTTTTTTCCATTTTTCTTTCTGTTTTTTGCATTCTATGCCGTATTTCTTTTTGATTGGCCAGGTTTCTGTTCCATATAACATAACAGACAATACACATTGACTGCTCTATTTTCAGATCTTGCTCTATTCGCAGGCTCTATTTTACTATTGGAAAATCTCGTCATATTTCCAAAAGCTGACCATCCCATTCTTATTATTCTTTTCACTTCTTCCGTGACTCCCTGTTTTTTTTTCTCATAAATTTTCCTAAGTATATATACTAATTTGCAATTTCAATTTCTTTGTTTTTTACCGTAATACTTTTGTCTCTTTCATCGTATCCTTTTCGGCTTGTCATTATTTTGTTTTTCTCAGAATTAATGTGCAATCCAATTCCTGTTGATTTAGAAATTAAATCTTATACCATGTCTTTTAAATCTTTCTATTGTTTGCAATGATAAGAACGAAAAAAAAAGAGGTTTATTTCCAAAATCCCTTTTCTGATTTGTATCATCATAGCAAACGGAGCAAGAGATACTCAGAGTTCCAAAATTCGCCCAAAATGTGTTTACCGAAAAAGGTGCTCAACAAAAAGGCACACCTTAGCAATAATATTGGACTTTGCTAACGACTTCGACAAGGTGTGATTCAGGTTATTAAATACAAATTCTTTAAGCATAAATACCTTGGCAGAACAACAAGTATCAGCAAGATTTATCATACGAACAGCAATATGCAGAGACACAGCAACTAATAGATCATATGTCACAAACATTCAGGAAGGTATCCCAAATAGATCAATCATTATCCCACATCCGTTCAACATTTACATTCATTAGTGACTTAACTATTAAAATACCCGTTTATTTTCCATTGAAAGCGTTTGACAAAGCACAATAGTGCCAATACAAAAAAATTGTTAAAAATTGCATTGCGCAATTCGCATGCACTTCAAAATAAAACTAAGTTCCCACTTAAGTTTTTCAAATTTTATGAAATAATGAGCTTCTAATACACTGACGGACAAAAAAATCCCAACACCAAGAAGGGGTTGTGTGAAATAAACGACAGTTGGTAGGCGGTGAGAGTACATCTGTAAGATGACGTCTATGCAAATTTTATGCTCGGCGCATACGTGTGGCGCTAGTGGCGCCCTCGGAACATGCAAAGCTGGTTTGCTGTAAATACGCGCTGTAACGTTCGTGAGCGTTAGTTATCGTTGAGATTCGACGTAGGGTGTAGATGTTAGACAAAAATGCCTTTAAGAAGACGAAGAAGTCATTATCAACAGCTTACGGAGTTTGAATGAGGTCGTGTAGTAGGGCTACGAGAAGGTGGATTTTCTTTCCGCAATATTGCAGGACGACTTGGCAGGAATGTAGCCACTGTGCATGATTGTTGGCAGCGGTGGTCAAGGGAAGGTACTGCCTCAATAAGACCGGGTTCCGACCGGCCACGTGGCACTATTGAGAGGGAAGACCTCCGTGTACGGCGTATGGCCGTGGCGCATCGTAACGGGTCTGCGGCAGCAATTCGAGCACCAGTTGCCACCACAATGACACAACGAACAGTTACAAATCGGTTACTTGAAGGAAAGCTCCGAGCCTGAAGCCCTGTAGCATGCATTCCACTTACTCCGAACCACTGCCGTTTGCGACGTCAGTGGTGTCAAGCTATAGCTCATTGGAGGACGGAGTGGAGATCTGTTGTGTTTTCTGATGAAAGCTGATTCTGCGTCGATGCCAGTGATTTCCGTGTGTTGGTTAGAAGGAGGCCAGGTGAGCGCCTGCAACCAACCTGTCTGCGGCCGAGACACACTGGAGCTACACCTGGAGTTATGATCTGGGGAGCAATTTCCTATGACAGCAGGATCAATCTCGTGGTTATCCCACGCACCCTGACAGCACAGTTGTACGTCGGTCAGGTGATTCAACCTGTTGTGCTGCTATTCATGAACAGCATTCCAGGGGTGTTTACCAACAGGATAAAGCTCGCCCGCATACCGCTGTTGTAACCCAACATGCTCTACAGCGTGTCGACATTTTGCCGTGGCCTGCTAGATCACCAGATCTTTCACTAATCGAGCACGTATGGGACATCATTAGACGACAACTCCAGCGTCACCCAAAACCCGCATTAACCGTCTCTGTATTGGCCGACCAGGTGCAACAGGCATGGCACTCCATCCCACAAACTGACATCCAGCGCACCTGCACGACACAATGCTTGAACGTTTGCGTGTTTGCATTCAACATTCTGGCGGTTACACAGGTTATTAATGTACCAGCATTTCACATTTAAAATGGCTCTTCTCGCGCTTACAATAAGCTGTGATCTTGAAACTTTAATCGATTAAATATGTTACCTATACAAATGTATTGCCGCCATTTCATTCCTCTACAACTATTTTTTCGTGGTGTTGGGATTTTTTTTTCCGTTAGTGTATAATCTTAACGTGCGACTTTTACTCTCATTCATTTGGCGAACTGTGGATTTAATTACAATATTTGGACAATTTAAGGGTCGACTGGAGTGATGCGATTGTTCGGTATTGCAGATGATATATTCTGTTACGCTGCACATTTTTCTCCAAGAATTTTGTTCCAGTGATGGAAATATTAAATTTTAGCCATTCTGAAAAATGAAACGCCCTATTTGCCATGAAAACGTACAGTTTGTTGTTATTCTTAATGCAGTAGGAACCCCATATGTATCAGATATCTTATTAAAATTTCAGGTCATGTTTTGGAAACATTCCAATTGCAAAGCAATTGCTATTTTTCTGATCAGAAAGTTTGACAATAACCGAGATTCAAAGACAATTCCACAGATTTTTGGAGAAAATGTCATTCTTACACGTAACGTTGTACACGGCTTCCTATAATTATTTATTTAAAAAATAATACTAAAGAAGTTTCAAGGGAGAGATTATTATTTTACCTTATATGACGAAATTAAATAAAAGAGTAAGTCTTCATATCTTTATAAAACTTTATTTTTTTATACGAATGCGTTGCAGTTTATCCGAATAAATAAGTGCACAGCAGAATACTTTAAATTTTCACCAATTATACGTCAGTGGTGATAGACAAATGAATTTTTTACACGAAATGCAAACTGATTTATCACTAAAAATAAGTTTAAAGTTCAAAGACCTTTAGTGATTATATATATAATAAATAGTACTACGAAATACTATTGCCTTTTCCAAAGTTTCAGAGTGCATATTGTTATGAGGATTTGTGTTTCAACTGCGAGCAATAAGCAGGCGTCTAAGGCCTTAAGAACATTTGCGGGACTTCATGGAAGTAATGCTCTTTCATAAAACAAAAATGAAATTTATGCAAACCAACACAAGGGTAACAAAACTAAAATTAGCAGGAACATTATGAATTCCTAGATGCCCGTTAGAAAAAGGCAAATATCAATGACAAATGTTTCATTCGTGCAGATGTTATACATTATATTTCAGGGTTCATCAATATAACTAACGAATGGTCTGTAAAGAAATTTTGTCCATTTAATATAAATTAATGACGCAGCACGATCACTATAACATCATTTCGTGCTATGCGTAACGTATAAAAACACAGAACTAAGTCATTGCACTATCCAATTTCTGGTAAAAATATCCTCAAGTACTATACTGAACTATATCAATTACATGAGGTTAAAAAGTTATATACAATAGTTTAAAAACACAAGATCTTTCCCAGTAGCAGCTAACGCACACAGCATATGGAACCAGAGTTCTTAAAAAGTTTTAATATGATGGTATTGAAGAAACTATAAAGCGCTGCCTGACGGTACAGTATTAACATACATCACTGAAGTACATTCGTAAAGCCCTCTGCAAAAATATACTCAGAATAGTAATTATAAAGGTAATAGTAGTCCATTTAACAAGTTTTCCAGGCCCGAGGAATATGGTACGGCATATCATCATTGCAACATTTATCACCGAACTGGTAAATAAACATGATTTCAATATACAATGAAGAAACTTTGTCCTTTGGGACAAAGTTTCTTCATTGTATATTGAATCATCATCTGTCCCGATGATGCGGTAGCTGTTACTGCGAAAGATCTTATATTCTTAAATTATTGTAAGGTCAATTGATGCGTAACATCACAGCCTCTCCTTGACAAATGTCAACCCCGCCTTCTCGTGGTGCATCCTGTTCCCACTAAAGGGGCTCTGACGACCGCCAATAGCGGTATAACTATACCATCGGGATTAGAGGAAATGCTATCCCACACTCACCAACCCGCTTGGCCAGCGTGTTGAGTTATGGCCAAACCCCTCTAAAATGACTCCACAACTTAAATCTTGGCCCTCAGTCTCCGGCAGCTGGAATGTACCTGGCCAAGGCAGCGGCCAGTGCGACATGAAGGCAGAGGGTGCTAAGAATCTCCGGAGGACCGGACTAGGCTGCTATCTTATGCTGATCTTGGCTACGTATAATGGACGCTACCTATCTTCTGATTCAAGGCTTCTTGAATTGGAAGAGGAACTACAAAGGATCAAGTGGGACATCGTCGGGATAAGTGAGGTAAGGAGAAAAGGAGAAGATCTCATTGAACTGAAAAGTGGACATGTCTTCTACTATCATGGAACAGATACTGCCAGAACTAGAGGTGTTGGATTTATAATAAACAAGTAACTGAAGGATAAAGTTGTAGAAGCTGAAAGTTCCTCTGACAGAGCAGCACGACTCGTTATCCAACTCTCGAGAAGATTCCAGGCTCAGATTATTCAAACTTATGTACCCACCACAAGTCATCCTGAAGAAGAAATTGAAGACTTTTATGAAGAAATTCGTCATCTAAATAATAAAGGTAAGCAGCACTTGAAGATAATTATGGACAATTTCAATGCGAAAATAAGGCAACGGCAACAGAATGAAACTTCAGTAACGGCAACAGAAACCAGCGTGAAAATACTCTCGTTGAGTTTGCAATGGCAGAAGGGTTTTTCATCTTAAACTCCTTTTTCAAGAAAAAGCCGCACAGGAAATGGACATGCAGACATCCAAATCGGACGACAAGTGAAATTGATTTTATTATGAGTAACAAAAAATTCGTCATAGAAGACTGCAGTGTGCTGAACAAGTTCAACACAGGTAGTGACCATAGATTGGTGAGATGTAAGATGAACCTCAACACTAAACTCGAACGTGGCAAGCTCATAAGACAAACAAAATGTACTGACATCACCAACCTTGAAAAACACCATAAGACCTTCAAGTTGGAACTGAAGAACAGATTATCTGCTTTAGAAGGCCGAACATCGAAAGAAGTGTATATTTCTGAAGTTAACAGAAAAGTAACCAAATATCTTATGAAAACAGCAACAAAATTAGCTGGGTCCAAGAACAAGTTGCATGTGAACAAATTATCAGGAAAAACCAAAATGTTGATGCAAAAAAGAAGAGAGATGAGGACAACTAAAGAAAATGTGACTTCCAAAGTGGAATACGTAGAGCTATGCAAGACAGTACGAAAACGTATAACTGAAGACGTAAGGAAATTCAACTGTGAACTAGTGAGGAAAGTAATTGAAAACAACCAAAGCCTAAATATAGCAAAGGGACATCTCAGTAAGGGAAGAAAACAGATTATGGCACTGAGAAAAGAAGATGGTTCTGTAACAAGAAATAGAGGCGAAATATTGACAAGAGTGAAAGATTTCTACTCCAAGTCATATGAAAGGGATGATGCATGTACTCCAGACATCGTGGAAGGTACCAGTACCAGAGTTTTCCAGTACTCCCAGCAGAAGTTGCACATGCAATCAAGAACATGAAGCCGGGAAAAGCTCCAGGAGAAGATGGAATTACTGTAGACATCATACAAGAAGCAAGTGGAGAAATCGAAACAGTACTTGCCCAAATTTTCACTTGATGCCTTAATGAAGGGAAGATTCCTGAGGATTGGAACAACGCTACAATAATCCTGCTACATAAAAAAGGTGACATTGAGGATCTCAGGAATTACAGACCTATCAGCCTCCTATCAGTGGTTTATAAAATCTTCACTAAAGTTCTTTCCATCGTTTGAAGGTAACACTGGACATGACTCAACCGAGAAAACAAGCTGGATCCAGGAGAGGCTACAGCACAATAGATCATATTCACGTACTGAGAGAACTAATTGAAAGAGTCAGGGGAATATGAACTTCCATTGTGCATGGTTTTTATCGATTATGAAAAAGCCTTTGATTCGGTGAAACTATCAGCAGTTACAATGGCTCTGAAATCCTGCGGTATTGAAGATCCATACATTAATATTATTAATAACATCTATGAAAATGCAAGTGCAAAGATTCGGCTGTTTGAAAATACAACACACATAAAAATTGGAAAGGGAGTGAGACAAGGTGACAAAATATATCCGAAGCTCTTTAACGCCACATTGGAAAATGTCTTTCAATCACTGAACTAGGAAAACAAAGGGATAAAGATCAATGGGGATTATTTGACCCACCTTTGTTTTGCTGATGACATAGTCATTTTTGCAACTACCCCATCAGAGCTGCCGAGTATGATCCAAGAACTTGCTGACAAGAGTAAAGAAGTGGAATTAAAAATGAAATTTCAGAAGACAAAGTGATTTTCAAAGCTTTTACACGAAATGAAGATTTATCGACTGATGGAGAAAAGCTGGAGATAACAGACACGTACATTTATCTTGGACAGCAGATATCAAGTGAGGGTCACATTGATAAAAAAATTATCGGCGAACAAAACTTGCCTGGAGAGCTTTTGGAAGAAACAGCATAATTTTTAAGAGCAATATGCCATTATGTCTTAAAAGAAAAGTGTTTGATCAATGCATCCTTCCAGTTCTTACGTATGGTGCAGAGACGTGGACCTTAACTAAAAGAGACATACAAAGGCTGCAGACAACTCAAAGAGGCATGGAGAGGTGCATGCTTGGGGTAACCAGGAGAGATAAGAGGAGGAACTCGTGGATCCGAAAAATGACAAGAGTGGAAGACATCATGATCCGAGGTAAATCCCTGAAATGGCAATGGGCTGGACATACTGCCAGAAGGACAGACCATCGATGGACAGCCGAAATTTTAGATTGGATTCCAAGGGATCGGAAAAGACCCAGAAGAAGACCACTTGGAAGATGGGTGGATGAAATTCGAAAGTATGTGGGAGTGACATGGAGGAGACTGGCACAAGACAGACCGTTGTGGAGGAAACTTGGGGAGACCTTCGTCCAGCAGTGGATTGATAATGGTTGACAATGATGATGATGATGATATAGCTTTTTAACATCATGTACTAAATATAGTTCAGTATGGTACTTGAGGATACTTTTACATGAAATTGGATCGTGCAATGTCTTAGGTCTATGTTTTTATATATATGCAGCACCATTGTGAGCCCGGGAACAGCTATTGATGTGAAACGTTACAACGGATTGTTGCGCTATAGCGCATGCAAATGGCTACCCCCCCCCCTGTTCAGTTTGCGATCATTATAGTCTTTGTCCGTAAGCAGGAACAAGAAAGACGAAGCGAAAACTTCCCACAATCAATGTTTTAATCAGAAATGTTTTCAACATTTGATCGACAAATGTTTTGATTTCTTCCTTTATACCTTCGCTTTTAAGTTTTCATCGCGGCTGCACTGCCATTTGTCCACATTGGAAATGATACAGAGTATCGTGCGCTATGGAAATATCGATTGAAATTGACAAATCGTAGTAAACATTATTGTTTATTTCAAAATGTAAACATTCATTTTACAGAATCAATGCTTGGCTTATTCCACAGCTGAAGTAGGTACTTATTGGGATCATATATCTCAGAAATGCTGTGTTAAACACAACTTTTAGAAAAAAACCTAGCCTAAGAATAATGTTAAATCAAAGTTGTTAGATATTTTTATGAAGATTATTTTCCAAATAGAATACTGAAACAAAGTGCAAATCAAATTATATCAAATATATAAGTTGTACATAATACATGAAATAATTTCATCTGAAACTCATTCATTCATTTACGACAGAATGAACAATTCAGGTTATAAAGCAAAACTTAACATTACATTATACCTGAAAATAAAACCCGCCTAGTAAATATTGCGTTACTTATCAGGAAGTATGTTCAAGTATTTACATTATGTTTGCTGACTACTTACGTGGTAATAGTAATATATTGCACTTTTTTTCAGCCAACAAATACGGATCTATAATTATGCATATACACGTATTCGTGAGTGCATGACTTTAAAAAGGAAATGTTTCATTAAGAACTGTAAAAAGCTATATGCTAGGTGCAAAATTGATTTAACCTACAAGAGATTTGAACTCCATATTCTCGATTAGATAACTTATTTAGGAAAACCTGTAGCTCCTATAAAATTTTCTACTAACTTTTTTAAATTTGAAACTTTAACTATTGAAAAATATAATCGTGTAGCAAAGTCTTCCAATTTAATGTAGGCCCACGACTGAGCTACCGTGTTTTAGGTATTTTTAAGGAATAAATAAATATATTAATAATCAGAATCAATGTTTTTCCACTCTGAAGAGGATTGAAGTATGTTTTTTTAAAAGGGAATTGAACTTCCTTAGCATGAAGCTAAATTATTTCTGTAATCCGTGGAGATTTTTTATTTGAAAACATTTTATCAGGAAAGAAAATGAGTCATTGCCTCATCTTAAATTGATTTCACAGCATAGAATACATTAGCAAGCTGAAAAATGGGTATTTGGAAATTGAAAAATGTGTAGCTTCTTCCTTCTTTCACCAGTTTGTTTAGGTAAATTTTTCTGTCTATCACAGTAAAATATACGCAAGGAGTGGAGTTTATCGGGTACACTTTGTTTTAACGACAGGTGCTTCAACTGATAATGAAATGATGTACAAACGTATAAAGATAGTTTAATTGTGGAGGAAAAATCCCTTTGGCAAGTTTAGTTATGTGTACCTCAAATCTCTCGGTTGCATTCTTTGTAATTGTAGCGAAAAAATGTAATCTCTAGGGTAATTTGTTTATATGCATCTATGAAACAAAATATGAATTTATCTATATTATTTCTAACACTCAGGGTAAAATAAAAATTTTACTTCATCTAATTCTTATTATTTTAATTTTGCTTCTCTGTATGTCGAACAACGAGACAAAATCAATGGGCTACATATTGTAGTGTACTTATTGTAAGGCTGCTGGTGTTACGGAGGCGAGAAATTAATTTGCATTACATGTGAAAACAAACCATCCACGCATAATCAGAGATCAGCACTCGAATCAATATCGGCAAAATGATCCGATGTCTCTTTTTGAAACGACCGACCATTGTAGCGGCTTTTAATTTCACGAGTTTTGAATGAAAATCTTGATATCAGGCCTAAAGGTTTTACATCTTATTTTCTGACTTTAACGTAATATATATATTTAAAAGTTTCGGTTTCCAATGTTGGCATAACAATAAAAAGCGAACACTACCCAGTAATCCTGTAACATCCGAAAACGCACAGTCGGAAATCGATTGCATACCTAGAATTGTGTTGCTCATTAACAATTCAGGTGTTGAAACTAATGTTAAGTCTCACATTGCAACTGGTATTTTTAATATTCGATGTTGGAAATTTCGTAAAATGTTAGACGTATTTAAAAGTAAATACGAACATTCCTCTTCTAATCCAATGCCACACTCTAACAGCAGAATGGGATTTTTTTCTTTATACACTCTTAACAGAAAAGAGAAACAAGCATAATGCAGAAAAATATATTCCGAACGGATTCGACAAAAATGTTATGTACAACATCTGGTTGTAATATTACTATATCTTTGCTGTGCGAACAAATTCGCGGTGACTTCAAACCATATATGACAGAACTTGTTTTTTTAGGTGGAAGCATTAGCGCGTCAAACAGATTTAATTTCATAAGAGTAAATTTATACGAGGGTAGTCCGAATGTAATGCAAAAGTGGGCATAACGTTTTCATTACTGACCGAGGTCACTCAAATTGCACATTTTGGTAGCTTAACTGTTTCTCTATAGTAACAATTCTCTTTCGTTCCATGTACAGTATATAATGGATTGAATGCAGAAGCAACGTGCAGTCACTGAGTTTTTGACGAAGGATGGGTGTAGGCTGTTCGTCATGCACAGAAAGCTATATAATGTTTACGGAGATGACACGAGTAACGAGAGAAATCCGAACAGATGAATGAAGAAGTTTAAAGGAGGAGAAACCAGCACCGAAGACAAACCACGCAGTGGGAGACCATCATCTACGACCAATGACACGAACCAGTAGCGAGTTGAGGAACTTCTTCGCGCGAGGAGACGAGGCCACAATCTGTAAGCTTGTTAATACAGACATTTAACGTGGACCAGGAACATGAAACAAGATCTTCGCTCTTTCCACATTTATAAGTGAGTAACGGAAAATTCTCATTGGCTGCCACCGGGAGTCGAGACCAGGGTCTGCCAGTTACGGAAGACCCGGGGTTCTACTCCCGGTGGCGGCCAATGAGAATTTTTCCGTGACTCACTTATAAACGTGGAAAGAGCGAAGATCTTTGTTTTATGTAAGCTTGTTGCTTAGCTCGAATGTTGTCACCATGACGGGAAGATGGTGGAAGACTTAGGGTATCGAAAAGTGTGTGCAAAGCCGGGTCCTCGGCATTTGACATCCGAACTGAAGAAGAGAAGTGTGGAAATCTTCTCTGATCTTCTGGAAGTGTTTGAAACGAATAAAGACATGTTTATTTCGATCTGGTGACAGGGGATGAAACGTGGGCGTATCTTCACGATCGGAAATGTAGACTTAATCCATGAAATAGCGTCATACCTTTTACCCAAGCCTAAGAATTTAGAGGACCAACGATCAGCATAGAAAATAATGGTTGCTGTTTTTTGGGATGACAGGGGTGTAATCCTCCTTAATTTTCTGGAACATGGCCGTACCATGACCAGCGAACGGTGCATTGAGATTCTCACGAAGCTTAGAGAAACCAAAACGAGGAAGATACCGAACAAGAATCTGAAAAACAGATCCTAGTTCACCACGGCAATGCGACACCACACAAAGCCTTGCAACAAATCAGGCGATCAGCAAATTAGGCTGGTCGGTATTCACACCTCCAACGTACAGCCCAGATCTGGCGAACCCCGACTTCCACCTGTTCGGTCTAATAAAGAACCCTTCCGAGGACAACGGTTTGATGATACAGACAAGGTGAAAAGGGCCGTATTGAAGTGGGTTCAACAGTTCACACCTGAATTGTTTCAAAGACGATTCGAGACTTGGGTTCAACTATAGCGTAAATACAATGCTTTTGACGGACACTATGTTTAGTAGTACCTTTGTACAGATGAAGAATTACTGAACTAAAAATTGCAATTTGAACGAGCTCTGTCAGTTAATAAAAACGTTGCGCCCACTTTTGCCTTACTTTTAGTACTACCCTAGAATTATATTATAAAAAAATCTTCAGGAATATGCACTGTCTGATCACAGGTATTTGGACATTTGCTTTCCATGAAATCACATGTACCTAGAACGGAATTATTTTCAAATTGGTCAGCCCATTGTTGCTATCACAGCCTCCACTCTGATGGGAAAGCTTTACACTAGATAATGGTATATTACTGCGGAAACTGCCTTTCACAGTGCCACGAGAGAATTAAACACGTCTGTCACCAATGCGGGATGTGCTGTCAGGGGGGCAGTAGACTTCTCATTTTCATCCCTAAGTGTCCCATAGGTAGATATTGGGACACTGTGGAAGCCAGTCAAGATCTTCGAAACCCGTCTCCTGAAAGTATTAATCTAAAAAGAAGGGCCTTCTTCGAACTGTTGCAATAATTTTCGGAGTCCTGCATTGTGAAAAATACTATTATAGGACGCATCCTTTAAATATATGGGTACTGGAATTATGGAGGACTCAGCCCAAACCACTAAAATCCCAGATACTGGGTTTGATGGATAACTGGATTAACCAGTTATCCATCAAACCCAGTATCTTCCTTCGAATCTCGAGATGTGAATCGTAATTCAGCAATCCAGATAAATGGCTTTCACTGCTAAAATGTTAATTGCCTCGGAGCTTTGCATTATGCCGATCGACCTTTGGTTTGATCTAGCTACTATTTGGTTTGATTGTTGCTCTTCGTTCATGAAATATTTTCCGATTTAGAGCGATGTACATACAGTTATTGTGATAGTTTTGCTTGCACTGGCATTTTGGGAGTCGGTCGGAAGTGTCTCGACGAAGAACCTGGATTTGGTTACATTTTAAGCTTTAGTTCACTGCGGACACGCTCTGTCATTTTTTGGACTACCAGGTCGCAAATGATCTGTTGTTGCCTCTAAGATTTTCTACGTTATATGTGGTCATATGTAGAAGATTTTAGGAAAGGGAGTTTCTGACCACAGGTCTTAAACAACCCTTAGAAATAGGAAGCTACGAGAATTGGACTAAAGTGCCCGATAGGAAAGTGATACGGTAGCGAGGCAAAAATGGGAGGAATATGCCCTTATTTATTAATGGGGGCCAGTACCCGGGCGTTTCCACTTCAAAAGTACATCCCATGAAGTTGGTCGTGGTAACTGTAGCATTCTAGAATTTCTCGGACTTGTTTCTAAGATGGCATCATTTTTCCGTGCAAGAAGAAATCGTATTAAAGTAGTTCGTCGTTATTAATTAAATTCCTATTACACTAGGGGGGACCCCCTATTCTACAGCACACATTGGAGTTCAAGAGGAATTTTCAATGCTTTGTCTTGAAATTCAAAGCGTCCAGTGAGGCACAGTGACTTTTTGTGGGTTTCTATGAAGTCCCAGCATCCCTCTGTCCCATAAGACGGAAGGGAGAAAGAGGTTTAATAAACACAAACAACGGTAAAAGTCTCTCAGCCATTCAAAAGTTGGAATGTCCTTCCTTTCAAAAACTTGTATAAAAGATGATCAAATGATCATATGTAGAGGATTTTAGGAAGGGAGCGTCTGACCCCAAGTCCGAAACAACTCTTAGAAATAGGAAGCCAGGAGATTTGGGCTCGAGTGCCCGATAGGAAAGTGACACGGAAGCGAAGTAGAAAGGGGAGGAAGACGCCCTTATTTACTACTGGGGGGCCGGTACTTGAAGTTCGACGGCTTAACATGCTCATCCGACGCACGGTGGGTATTTAGTAGATCGAGCGTTCGTACCTGACTGGGATCGAACCTGAGGTCCTTTCCGTGGCAGTCACGAACGCTGCCCACTAGGCCACCCGCGGCACCTTGTAAAAGAGAAACATTAATGTTAATATACAGGGTAACCGAAAAGTCTTTCCCTGATTACAAACGTCATTCATATCCGCTGGATGTACGTTACAGATGTGAAACTGGTGCCAAAATGTTGGAAAGCTAACCAAGTTGTTTTGTTGAAGGTTTCCGCAACATGGCTGTAGTATATAAGTGTCAGCGTCCATGAAACCTGAAATGTTCATAAATCATGAACATAACTTTTTATCATGAACATAACTTTTTGACATCTGTACTTCACGTGAGGCCCTACGCACTGATTTCTTGGGACTTCACACAAAAGACTGTCTCACTGCTTCCACCCTTTCAGATGAGGTTGATGGTCGGGCGGTTCTTGGTAAGTCAGCAACAGATCATGTGGCCTTTAAATTGCCGTACCACGACTTGATGCTTTTGACGTCGGGCGGCTTCTTTCCATACGTTGTTTGAAAGTTCCTCTGCACTCTTATTGGTGACCGGGTGTCGTTATACTAGAGGACACACTGAGCTTTTTCCTGATGTGTGAACATTTCCGGTTTCCTGACACTGACGCTGCTACACTACAGCCACGTCGCGGAAACCTGCAACAAAAAATTTGGTTAGTTTTCCAACATTTTGGCGCCTGTTTCACATCTGTAACGTACATACAGAGGATATGAATGACGTTTGTAATCAGGAAAAAAAGTATCGGACAACCTATATATAACTTAGTTTTCTAATGCTATAGTGAAAGGCTTAGGATATTATTGTCAATTCCAGTTATTGTTGACGTTACACACATGATTTCGCTACTTCTTTCGAAAATTTCAAGTGAATTCTTCTTGCCATTATATTTGAAAGTCAAATATATACACTGGCGGAAAGTGAAAAAAGAACACCAATAAGGAATGGGCGGACGATCATGAAATTTACATATGTTGATGGGGTCGATTTTACGTAGGTGTGATGTTAATTTCGGAACCAACCGGTGTGCGCTTTACGCCACAGCACGGCATAATATGCAAATTATCGTCGGTGGTATTTAAGGAGTACGGCGAAATTAATGTAATCAGTCGTCGGCGTACGGACACGTGCGAAGACCCTGAAGAAGCTACAATGCCTGGACATGGAAGACGTGTAAGGTTTCAGCAGTTATCGGACTTTGAGTGATGTCGTTTAGTCAGACTCCGCGAGGCCGGGTTGTCGTATCGTGGTATTGCGGAGCGAATTGGACGAAAAGTATCGGTGGTGGTACGATGGTGGCGTACATAGTCCTAGGAACATTCCCACACGAGAAGACGTGGAACCGGGAATCACAAACGGACTGATTAGCGGACCAATCGACGCATAAGAAGAGCGGCGTTGTCAAGCAGAACATCCACTGCGACGCAAATCCGAGCTGCCGTTGCACCTGCGGTGACTGTGCGAACAATCCGCAACCGTCTGCTGGCTGCAGGACTACGTGCACGTGTGCCTCTGGCATGTGTACCTCTAACTCCAGCCCACCGTCAGGAATGGCTGCAGTGGTGTCGCCAATGTCTGCACTGGAGAACGCAATGGCGATCTGTCGTGTTCAGCGATGAAAGCAGATTCTGCTTGGGAGCCTCCGATGACCTTATGCGTGTTCGGAGGCGCACAGGGGAGCGTCTCCACCCTTCTTGCATCCGCTAGCGACACACAGGGCCTACACCTGGTTTTCTGGTGTGGGGAACAATCAGCTATCACTCCCGTACACAACTAGTGTTTGTACCGGGTACGTTAAACAACACCTCCTACATAAACAACATCATTTTTAGCCCGTTGTTTTGCCATTTGTAAGGTCGGTCCATCGTGGTGTTTTCCAGCAAGATAACGCACGCCCATACACGGCACGTGCAACGCAGCATGCACTTCACGGTGTGAGAAAACTTCCATGGCCTGCACGTTCACCGGATGTGTCCCCCATTGAGCACCGTTGGGATTTTATTGGACAACGACTTATCCGGTCTCCACGGCCAGTCACGACCATCCCCGATTTACGCGTCCAGGTTGAGGATGCTTGGAACTCAATACCCCAAACTTGCATCGAACATCTGTACGACAGACTCCATGCCAGAATTGCACAGTGCGACGCAGTTCATGGCGGTTCAACCTCGTCCTAACCATGTTACATGGAAATGTTATTTTTCAGTTTACCAGCAAATACAGCTGTATTTTGCCATAATGTTTTGATCACGTTATCCTTTGCATTCTGTTTTTATGCTGTATAAATTTCGTTGGTATCAGACATCTCCTTCTTGGTGTTCTTTTTTACTTTCCGGCAGTGTTACAAGAACATAAAAATTCTTCCCAATCTGGTTTTCCTGTAATGACTTTAATTTTACGCAACTCTTGTGAACATTAAAGCAGCTGAAGTATCTTTCTATCTGAGAATATTCCAAATGCCTGAAATAGTGTTTACTTTAAAGTAAAGTAAATTCAAAATACTTTTCAAAATTAAATAATATTGAAGAACATACACGTAACTTTTAAATATCATCATCCAATAACAAACGCACTCGGAGAGGCCTGCGGCAACGGAGGCCCATTTTTATCAGTGTTCATTGTAGAGTGTGTTATGACACAATAATCCACTCTCCAGCATTCAAATTAAAGGCGTGGTACTTACATCCTATCACTTCCCTTTGCTGGTAACATACGGAATCAAATTCGCTCAACTCTAGGATCCACGAGATGTGGGATGGCCTTCGTAACTGGCAGGCGGTTCGAGGTTTTACATCCTTGTTCTTGTTTTTGAAGTTACGAAATATTATTGATTATGGACAGCCCACAAGCCGTGCCGTCTCGTTAATGCCCTAACCTACTCATCTGGATATTAAAATTTTGTCTTTTTCAAACTCGCTTCAATTCTCCGCTTTTCTCATATGAAGTACAAAAATGACCGTGATTAACAGAGCTAAGTATTAGGTATTATTGATACCGTTTCATGACCTATACATGCGCCGTTGTGTACTTGCACTTTCTTCGATTTGCATAAAGACATTCTGGTCGGAATGTTTTGGCTCTTTGGTGCATAGGCCGTTGCACAAGAGCATATCTTTGACTTTCGCTGTCTCACTTTAGATATCTCTCTTAAGATTTATTTATTCATTAAGGTTTCGTCTCTTTTGAAACTACATTGCCATATTTTAGAGCAGTGGTCACCAAACCTTTGGAGAGAAGAACTAAATATGAAATTGGATCAAGCTCGGGGACTGAATTGGATAAAAAATATGAATCGAAGGTCAATCACTGTAGATATTGTACATTTTCGGTGAATTTAAATTCGTGAATAACTAATTTTATGTACTCTGTTATTTAATACGCAAGTTTTCAAATAAATATTTAATGATAAGGCCGTTGCACAAGAGCATATCTTTGACTTTCGCTGTCTCACTTTAGATATCTCTCTTAAGATTTATTTATTCATTAAGGTTTCGTCTCTTTTGAAACTACATTGCCATATTTTAGAGCAGTGGTCACCAAACCTTTGGAGAGAAGAACTAAATATGAAATTGGATCAAGCTCGGGGACTGAATTGGATAAAAAAAATATGAATCGAAGGTCAATCACTGTAGATATTGTACATTTTCGGTGAATTTAAATTCGTGAATAACTAATTTTATGTACTCTGTTATTTAATACGCAAGTTTTCAAATAAATATTTAATGATATTTATACACATCTGAAATAAATATAAAACTAAACTCACTGAATAATAAAGTGTAGTCTTTAACAAGGTACCTTTGTGACATAAATAATTTGATATTATGATATAAAAATCTCAAGAAAAAACCAATGAGAAGATTGGTGTTGTTTTGTGAATGATTTAGAGACATTTTGGGTATTTGGTTTCAGGTTGAACAATCCAACATTTTAAAAGTCTCACAAATGGTTGTCGGTCAATGGTGAACGAAGCTTTAATTACACGCTTTTAACATTGAAGTAAGCTTGTTCAGATAAAATATGTGCTAGCAGTCAACATTATCCAACACTGTTCTGGACGTTGTCATTATTAGGATTTGCGGCAAACTGCGTTACTTTTTCACGGATCAAATGTTAGGAAACTGACATACCCCAAGAATGGACGTAGTAGGATCATGACTGAATAGACATCTTAAAATTGCGCTAACCCTTTAATCCTCTAATATATCTTCTTAATCCCTTTTGGGCAGCTAACCATATTTTGCAGTTGTTGCGCAGTCTTCGATTTTTAGATAAACTGTGATGACCCTCAAGGAGTATTGCCATTCGTGTTTTAGCAAAATAAGCCTTTCTCATTTTAGATTCTGCTTCACGGATGTTTCCTCTTCTCTCTGTGAACTGTTTCTTTTCATAAAATTCATTTCGCAAATAGGGCGAGGAAGAATATAAGAGGCAGAACGGAGTGTAGCAAATTACTATGCGATTGGTCTGGTTGATGTTGCCCCACAACACTTCATTTGTTCCCAAGGCGGTTCGAGCCGCTTTTGAAACGATGTATGAAGAGATATGATTTTCCGGAGAAAATTGTTAGTTTTTCTTTTACAAAACAATAAGAGAGCCTGAATTTTGCTAGATTTCTGAAGAATATTCTACTCTAAATGATTATTTTTTTTTATAATTAATATGTTTAATTTTTGCTTTTACGAAAATTTCATGAAGATGCATTTCGTTGCAGCATGACTGATATGCTAAAACTGGAACAAAAACTAGAATTGGTTCAAATGTTGCACAAATTCTAAAGGAAAAGTTTCCGTTGCGGCAGGTTATATTGAACAACCAAAATAAATATTTTATTTGTTACAAAGATTGAATATGCCGAATCATACAGCATCTTCCCTGCTGATTACAAAACTGCTGGCTAAATTGTGCTATCGGGTATAGATTTCGAGTAACCTGCTGTTTCAGTGTGCAAGAAGCCTTCATTTTGGCACTTATATTTAGATACAGGCAATTAATTACACTACCTTAAAAAGTAGTTATTTTAGATTTTCTTCTGTACTTTGGTTGTACACATCCCTTTTTAAAGTCCAACAATAATCAGCTAGCAGCATTTTAGGGCTCAACGTCATAGCGGTTTTCTATGGTACACATGTCCTGATGATGAAAACGTTCTCCGTGCTCATCGCTTATTATTCCTACGTTGTGGAAGAAAAAGTCCAGATGCAAATGAAGGAAATGTATTTTAAGTGACATATGCAATCTCATGGCCTTATTACAGTTTTCTAGAAGCTCAGTAACAAATTATTCATAATTTTGTGTCTTCTGGTTACCTAAAACGGTCAGAACCATATTTTTAAACTTTTTATGAGACTGAAGCTGCTTCCATGAAGCAGCTCAGTCTCATTCAAAGTGCCTTCCAATGCAAGATCAAGCGCAAGTTTCCTTATTCGTGGACCAATAAAAATGCCTTCTTTAATTTTGGCTTCAGATGTTTTGGGGAAGAAATGAAGACAAGGCTAATCCGCCTCAGAATTGTGGAAAAAGTCTGCTTCGTTAAGAATTTTTGATCCGTACACCGTCGTACCTGTTTTGACATAAGTTCAACACACCACGGGAATTCATTCCTGAGATGGTGTTCAAGTAATTACAGCTGTGACTCTCCGTGGTGTCCAAGATAGAGGTTGCTTTAAAAATTACGTAACGTGCGTTATATTTCCCAGGAAGGATTGCATTTATTTTCTGCTGTGAACTTTCGCAGGAAAATGACAGAACATGAGTTTAAAAACTAGATAACATTTCCGGAAAAAATGAATACTAAAATTGATTTGTTGAGATAATTTACTGAAATAAAAATTGAACTAATCAAATATTTGGTGAAGAAAATAAATGTGAAAGTTCAAAAACTATTGCTTTGTGTGTCACTCAATACAACGTTCAGCGATTCAATTAAGTATGAGGGCAGCAAATAATGGGAATAGCCGATTTTCAAATTCTTTAAGTTATTAGCGCTGAAACTTCGTCTTTGAAAATTTTTTAATGTTCTTTACATATCTTCAAATTCCTTATAAGAATAGATGACCAGCATTCACATTATTTCCCTCGTTTTTATGACCTAATTTAAGGGTAATACCTCTACTTTTTGGGAGGAAAGATTGTTGTCTGCTATTATATCTTGCTACTGTGTAGTTTTGAGAACACCGTTTTGCTTCCCATTAAAAACAGAAAAAATGGTAATACCGAAATCTGCGTTGACAGAGAAATCAGATAAACTTCATCCTACCCCACACAAATTGTGAACCATTTTAATATATAGCTGTGGGAAAATAGTAAGGCTATACTAGCAATCCAATTTAATGGAGTATAAATACATAATTAAGCTTTTTTAAGCTTTTGGGCATCAGACAGATGGCTCTTTCAAATGAGATAAACAGAAACTGCAATCTGAATAATACAAAGCTTTATCAATATGAACACGGTGACTTGGCTTGATAATAAAAAAATGCGACGTAATATTCATTTAACCCTTTAACGACCATGATCCAAAAATCATGTATCACTCTAAATCCCATAACGCCCGAAACTGTCTGTTGTTTCACTTCTTTGCTTAATAACAACATAGTGACTGAGGGTGATTTCTGCTGATCCCTCATAGGTTGAGAAAATTTGAAGAACAAGTAGGGTAGGAAATATGAATCACTCTGCACAGGCGTTTCGGGAGGTTATGGCCGTTTGTACGTACGGTCGTTTTGGGTGTTATGGTCGTTAAAGGGTTAAAGACACGAGGCATCATGTTGGTTGTGCTCGGAAAATCCTGGTAGAACGAAGGTATTTCTTGATATATTGGCCCCAAATTCATGGCGACTCCAGTCCAGTGGCAGAAACAGAGCGGCATGGCGGCGGGCATCGCAGATCAATTTGACCCTTCTAGATTGCTTTCAGAAAGTTTCAAAAGTTTATATAATTTATTTCATATAATAAAAAAAAGGAAATTTTCTTTACTGTTTGCTCAAATCACCACAGGAGCAGAAACTGCACAACAGGGCGACGCTTGTCGCAGATTTCGGAAAGGTGTGCATACTGGTTTTTCTACTTCTTAAACATTCATTGTTTCTAGCTTTCCTTTCAATTTTAAAGAAAAATAAGGGACATTTTTGCGCGATTTTAAACCTGGTATCCCGCTTCCATACGTGAAGTTATATCAACAGATCACGTATGCAATTATTTTATTTCATTTAATTTTAATTTTTTTTCTTCCTTATTTTACAAACAGATGACTTTGAGTTGACGAGACATATTGCTTACATTGAATAATAAAGCTAGGAGGCGATACTTTTGCTCACTTTTAAAGGGCTTTCCGTTTACACAACGTCCGCCTTGCGCTGCATTCCAGAAGCTGATTACCGCAATTTTCCTTTTGGCTTCTGTATAGTCTCATTTGTTAAATTTATGTGTTTTTGTTTGTTTTTTTAACAAGAGCAACATTTTTAAAGCGTTTCCAATGTTCTCTCCTCCGTTACCGTGGCCGTTGGTGTTCTGGGACTTGACGTCCAATTTGTATTTCCCTTTTTTTTTTTTTTTTTTTTTTTTTTTTTATTCCAGATTTCTTCATCTGAATTAGATTTATGAAACTTCTTCCTTCATTTTCGTTTTCAAAAATCATATTTTTCCGTATTTTGTATCGTTACTCCTCCGTTTTCACGGGCGTATTATGTGGAATTCCGGGAGCTGATGGTCCCAAATGTTCCGTTTTTGGCTTCCAGATAACTTTGTTTCAGTTAAATTTAAGAGTGTGTTTTTTCAAGAGCCATATTTTTTTAGCGTTTGCAACATTTCGCTCTCCGTTTCTGTGACATTTCGGATGTTGACAGTCACAGGTTTTTTTCTTGTCCAAACTACCTTTATCTTAGTTAGACAGAGGTGAGTTTTTTTTTTGTTTTTTTTTACTAAAATCGTGTTTCTACCTTCTAAAATCTTATATTTAATATCTCCTATTGAATTTGCACCGCCGTATTACGAAGCATTCTAGTAACTGACGGTCACATTTTTTTCTCTTTTTTATTTACTTTCAGATAATTTCATTTCAGATTGATGAGGAGAAGTTTATTTTGCTTTTACAGAACTCTTGCATTATTTCTCATTTTATTTTTATATTTTTTGCAGTTTACTTATATCAGTCAAAATGCACACACCACATTTTAACAAATTTACTAAATTTTTCTCAAAAACTGTCGTCAATTCACAAAAGGTATTTCAAACAAACATTGTACATGGGCACTAGTTTTCCAAACTATTGCTCATATAAATTTGTTTATAAACTATGCCGATATATATATATTTCTATATATTTATGTATACCTGCTACCATTCCCCATCACCAAACTGCTATAAATTCCAGATTTGACATGATCATGACAAACAGCCCTCTGAATCATCGACTGATGATTCCTCTAATGCAACAGAATTGCTGCAGGAAATAATAAGAGCACAATGTGTATCAGGCGTAACATCCTTCAAAGGATGGATTTGAAAGTTCAATTAATTAACTGAATGCCAAATAAATGGAAAAATAATTCATTTTACAAATTTCAAATTATTTACTGTTGTTCATACTTCCTTATTAGTATTTTTAAAAATTCAAAAGCATTTAAGAAATTATATTTAAATTCTGAAGAAAATCAAATTTTTCTTTTTTTTTTTTATCAGGGAAAAGCTGGTTTGTCTATTGCGAAATAATAATTTGTAAAGTTACCAAAATCCCAACTTTGCTCATTTTTTGATATTTTGCAGCTGTAAATACGGGTCCTAGTCCATATACCTTGCTCATATGATGTGCGATACTGGTCGAAATATCAATTGTCGTCCACAGTTCTTTTTTTCATGCACATTTCCATATGCTTTCACATACTGAGTGATAGCTTCTTTTTCACAGCAGAATTGATTACGCTAGTTGAGCGTTCAGCCTCAGGAAGCCCATATTGTTTTTTTTACTTCTTCAGGGCTATTGGCATAATGATATTTGTGAACAATATTTACATCACATTCCTGTCCGATGTTGGCATGATATATTTGAAAACCGGTTTTCTACATAAATGCTACTTTCTTCTGTTTCGTATTAATTTTAATATTACTGCCATGTTATCAACTCCTACGACATGTTGTATATCCTATACTTCTTGATTTTATTCTTGCTCTGTCTTCCATAAGATTATTCACTTTTAAAATTATATCGAAAATCAGGTCTAAACTGAACACCGTTCATTGGGTGCTTATCGAATTTAACACTGAAATTATCGTCGTTTGGGGACGATACCATTTACCGCATGTGTGTGGTGTCATGTAAAGGAAATGATAGCACCCTTCCCAGATGCTTCTTTTTTTCGGCACCACAGTGCATGTGTTTTTGGTTTTCTTTTTGTCACAGATCTCGTTAGAATTGCACAGATCGTCTTCTAGAGTCTGGATTTGTACCAGACCGTCTGTTGTTTCGTTAGAAAAACAAAACCAAACATAAATCCGTCGTATTACTTCTAGTCATGATTTACCTTCACAGTGAAATAAAATGCCATCTTGATACGACAAATTCAATTTATTATAATGGTGGTGTACGAGTACTGAAGATTGGACGAAAGGTCGGTATAAAATGCAAATTTCATATATTATTTTCCTTGTGACTTGCAATTTTGTCGTTTTAATTATGGACACTACTTCAGAGTCATATTACGTACCACATCCTTTTACCTAGCTTACTTGATTACGGACGCAAACACAGCAGCTCTGCGCTTTTCTGATCTGCCAGTTATGCAAATACGAATCAGCCTGTTACTCGGTAAGAAAAAGTTTGAACAGAAACGAATATAAAGTTTCCACTGCAAAGCTTACGGAATATATAAACTGAATGGTTGATTGCATTTTTATACAGCAGGTCGATATATACTTTATACGCATTTTTAAATGTGATATATATTTGTATCAGCTACCCCCAAAAAAACTCGAAGCACATTAACAGGTAAAAATGAAGAATATTAAATTGATATTAAAATAAACAATATCAAATAAATTTTAAGTTCATAGATTATTCCACAACAAAGGAGATATTACCGCCACTGTGTTTTTTGATTTGAATGTTGGTGTAGTACCCCCTTATGAAATCCGTGAGAATGTTGGTGTAGTACATTCCTTATATAGCCGTGAGAATGTGAAATTTAAAGAAAACTGCATCCCTTTGTTATTTGGCTTAGTTGTTTTGCTTTCTTTCTTGAGGTGCGCCTTCGCATACCTTACACCAAATTATGGTGCTGGTGGCAGTCATATAGAAACTTGCAAACTCTTTTTCCTGCGTTTCATAGCAACCATGAGAAATTCATATGGTTGTAAGCAGTTGAGCGCCGTGACGTAGGGCCCATGATTTCTGCGAAGAGACAAAATTAGCACCTTCAGACAAGCACTCCTCCCGTACATCATTCAAAGCTAGAGCTTTTACCTTCCTCATACCAATAGGAGGAACCCAACTCTTTCAGAAACTCAACAACCGGCGCGAAACGGAAATTTAATCATAGATTTCTGAAAGTAAAAACAGTACCATAGAGAAATATTCGTAAGTCATATTCATTATCACATTTGACTTTCATAGCAGTTTTCGAAATTGTGAAAGAAGTGTTATTCTCTGTCTTATCACTGTATAAACCTTCTCGTTAATCCCAGGAAAAAAATGCTTACCTATCAGAGAAAAACCATTCTACAACTCTAAAAATTCAGTTATTTTTTCGAAGGTACGTAATATACTTATTTCACATTTGTTTCGACAGATGCTAGACACTGCTTTCAGCAAGGTACTAATATAAATAACTTATGAAATCATGAGTAATCCAAAAATAATTAACATATCAGTAATCCAAAAATTATTAACATTATCAGTAATCCAAAAATAATTAACATTATCAGTAATCCATAATTAATTAACATTATCTAAGGATTGTTGTGAAGGGGCACTAAAGACCTAGATTATTTTGACGTTTATCTAAGCACAAATTTTACTCATACTTTCGCATTTACAAATGACGCGTTTTTCTATAAATAATATGATTCCCGAACAAGTGAATTTTATTACATCTTAGAAATCGCTATTCAATCTCTGGAAAAATGCATTATTTTTTTTTCTAAGTAAGGTTTTCAGAAGATAATTTATTGTAGTAGCTTGTATCCTTAGGTACAGACATGTGCACTTTTTACAATTGCAACATTTAGTTTTGCTTTACTTGCTCTCTGCTCTCATATTGATTTAAATACTAAGGTCAATAATAGTAATGACCCCTTTACAGCAGTTAGGTTGATACACCCTGCCACGATTCCACCAAGGTTGTGTTCCGGAGCAGTGTGAGAACTATGTCCCAGACCATGTGGCCAGTGGTACGCAGGGGTGGAATTCATGTTCTTGTTTCATAAAAGAGAAGCCGTCACGAATTTAATTTAATCGAGAATTCACATCAGTTTTATTGCAGTAGATATATCCTTGTATAAAAAGGGTGGAACAGCCTATTGAGGAGTTTCAGTTATATTGATATAAAATTCAAATTTCCAAGAAAGTTTTATTTTCTTTTGAGGTTTAACGATCGGCATGAGTTACCCGTATGGCTGTAAGCAGTGTTCTCATACAAATATATGTGAAGTGTTTCCAGAAAAGTTGCGCAACCGGCATTATTGAACAAGCATATCATTAATACCTCATTCGAGGGTCAATCTTAACTCATTCGGCAGGATAATTAGAAGTCAATGATTCAGAAAGGTCCTTATTAAAATAAAATCGGGAATCCTCTTTTCACCAATAGAAATCATGTATCTGGCGACAGAAAATATAGTGAAGATTTTGAGAACATTTAAAATATGTTCAAATATCTGAGTTCCTTATGAAAGCTTGCGATCCGTTTTTCAGAGATGCACTTCCATATCTGGCCTGCATCGTCTGCTCCAATAGAGCAACGTGGAATCACGGGTAATGCGATGTTTCCCAAGTGATACAGTGCTTCTATGTAGCGGGTAACATAAAATGCACAGTGTGCGGTGTATCTTGGATACGAATGTTTTTGAGGTATTCTGACTGTCCCTTAAAGGGCCTTTCGTGAAGGATTATTCAGTTCGTATTGTGAAACATTTACAGAGACGGTAGAGATGGGTTTCGTGCAGAATTAAAATCTACCTTTCTGGCATGTAATTAAATTAGTTACGTCCAGGAAAGAACTGTATTATGATACGAATCATGACCTTAGAGTAATGTTCTGAGGAACGGCGATAATTCCGTCTGGATAAATATTCCAGAATAGGCTCTGCAAAATGAAGCTTGTGAGTTCCATCACTAAGTTTGCGGTTGAGAAACGCAAGGTTAGTTATGGAACTCACTTGTTTGCGTTTGAAAAACACAAGTTTAAACGTAAGTTGCCCTCAACACCTTGTGTATGAGCTCCAGTAGTAGGACCCACAAAGTTCAGTGAGTTGTTAACTGTGAGATAGATGTTCGTATCCACAGCTTTCGAGGTTACGAAATGCAGCCCACTTATCTGCCGTTACAGTAGTTCGTGGTTGTACATGGTTGTGTATGAGCAGCAGCAGTGTGCTCGCAGATCTGTCATTCTCAGGACATAGCTCGACATGAATCGCTTGGTATCACGTTTAAAGATACAAAATATCCAGGTGCCCTTAACGAGGCTGCCGCAGTTATATTTGCTCTTCCTAACCTTTGTCTCATCCACTTAGACGTTAACTCCTTCACCACCAAGCTTTCCTTCTTCTTTCTGGGAGGCTACTATGAACTATGAGACTAGTTCACAGCAATACTGTTAATTATCACTAACTGTGTCAGGGACGTGGTACCACGACCCTGGGAAAATCGTCAATGGCATCATCGTAGGACAGTCCATTGGCAAAACAAGACACAAGAGTCATCACCTTATCAATGGGAATACGAACGTCGTGAAACAATGTCCCAAGTGCACGGGAAGACTTCTCAGATTTCCCAGAAATGTGATTCTTCTGACACCCGAATTGTCCATAACGAGGAGACGTATCGACATTGAGTCATCAGATGATTTTCCGAGCCGGTTGTACGAGTTGGAATCAATCCCTGCCGCTCACAAAACGAAACACAAGTATCTTCATCCTGGGCAAATTCTTGGAAAAAGCGCAAGGTGAAAACGCTAGCAGAGACAACAACAGGAGAAGAAACACGTAGCCGCCCTTACATGATTCAGTGGCCACAGAAATAAGCGAACGGACTTCACTCACGCAGCAAACGGCGGTGACGTAACGTAGTTACCAGCTTCTGCGCGGAGCCATAGCTCTGCGCAGGAGAAGCAGTGTAAGCGCCACCTATCTGCACTTGCTGTGTTGTAGCAGACGACGCAGTTAAGATACGGAAGCATAGCCTTTTGCAGGCAGTATTCTTTAAACCAAATAAAGTTAAGCTCTTTAAAATTTCGGTCTGTGATTTGATAAAAGGAAAACAACGTTAATTTAAGTAATCTGTAAAATAGAAATTTGTAGTCCTTTCACGTAACATATTGTAGTCCCATTTGAAACATAGAACCATGTCATGGATGCTCAAATGTACCAAACTTATCGGTGCATTACACACCTGCCCAAAATCTAAAACAAGTCGGATGATTTACAAAAAGTTTAGTGTTTGCTTTTCATAATTGATTTTCCAAATAAAATACAAAAACTAATATTTAGGAGATGCATGTAAATCTAAATATTGAAATCATTTGATTTTAAATCCATTCTGTCACTTAGGAGTGAATCTTGTACATAGAATAAGGCAAACCTCATTAATACATAATTTGTAAGGGAGATCATAACTCACCATATATATTATTAACTTGTTTCAAGGATTTCCACCAATTTTAAGTGTTCTTAAATTCTTCTTCAATATTTGCAGATGATGCCTTCTTCTTACTCGGTAGTAGTACACGAGTACACACATATAGATCTTTCGTGCACGGATACAGACCTGTCACTTTCATGCATATACGTTTGCTTCAGCGTACGTGCTTAAAATTCAAGTTGTTTATTTGAATATGCAAAAAGCTTTGATCTTTGGGCAAACGTTATACATTCCACTACAAATAAAGCACAGTTATTTAAAGCAGTTACCATTTATAAAAGAAAAATGTTCTTCCTTTTCACTGTTAACCAAAGAGAAACATCTACTTCAGGTTAGTTCAGTAGCTTATAAATAAAACGACAATAACGACAATAATTTAAGCGACCTGGAATCGTACATTTTTCGATGAAGCAAAACAAAACATACCAGTCATTACGACACGAACAGTGGATTGAGGAATGTGACCTTAGCTCAGCAGCGGAATATGTGGCAGAAGAGAAGATTTACGGAAGGAAAAAACAGCAGAAATGAGCGAGAGCCAAGAAACAATTCTCAGTGTCAGCCACCTGTGTCCAAGCAAAACGTTCCGAGGCTCGACCGATATACAACAAAGTAAGAATGTTACTTAAGTGTGACTCTGATCTCCCTTAAAGTAGTCTCCTTGGGCAGCGATACACCACTGTCAGCGTTTTTGCCACTGTTGTAACTATCCTTGGAAGTCCTGTTCACGGATCGTGTCAAGTACCGTCTGCGACTTGCGTTGGATCTCGACCACGGTTTCAAAACCGCGACCCTTGAGCTTCATCTTAATCTTCGGGAACAGAAGGAAGTCGCAGGGTTCCAAATTCGGCGATTAAGGTGGGTGAACAAGGGTAGTCATGCTGTTGCGGCTGTGAAACGGACATGTTGCCACTGCTCTGTGAGCGGCTGCATTGTCGTGACGGAGCAGGAAATCGCCCCTGCGCAACATTTCAGGTCGTTTACAGCGAATATCCTCCCTACGACGCCGCAGAACATTGCAGTAAAAACGGGAGGTAAGAGCCTGGCCTTTGGGGACGAATTCACGGTGCACAAACCCACGAATGTTGAAGAACACGATGAGCATGCTATTGGTTGCGCTCCGGACCTCTACGGCATTTTTCAGTAGTGGAGATGCCAGGCCGTTCCACTGCGACGACTGTTGTTTGGTCTCCGGGTCGTAACCGTAGAACCACGTAGACGACCAGCGACAGGAACGTTGGATCATTCACTACCTGCTGACGAAGATCTTGACTGAGTTCGAAACGGAATGCCTTCTGTTTGGGGTTCAGGATGTTTGGCACAAACTTTGCAAAAATGCGGTGCATGTTCAAAACCGACGTCAGAATTTCTTGCACTGTCCTGTATGACACATTGACGATGGTAGCAATGTCTTTAATGGTGTTCTGACGATCATCATGCACCAGGTCCCTACATTTGTCCCCATTTTCGAGAGTTTTGCTCGTGGACAGTCGGCCTGACCTCTTGTCGTTTACCAGTGCCGATCTTGAAGCACGAGTGATACTTAAAACACCTCGCACGGCTCATTGCTGCATTTCCATAAGCCTGCCGCAACAGTACATATTGAATTTGCAGCTGTGTTCTGCACGTGGTCACCAAATATGATGTAGCACAGCTTCCGATGTTCACAGAACGGCACCGCTTGGTACAATGACTCATGAAGGTCATTGCCTTCGACAGCTGCTCGCTCCTCCGCGTACTGCCATCAGATGGCTTGCTACGTGCTTAGTCTCGGAACTTTTTGATTCCACCCGTCTTAGACGGTTTGGCGGTTCGTCAATGTAAAATTGTATTGCAATTTTTTTAATGTACAGTGGTTTAACGTGTAATTTTTTTTTCTCGTGAATGACGTTAGCCAACTGCGGTCCATCTTATAGCCAACAACTTTAATTCGATGTTAAGTCCTTAAGAATCCTTCGTGGCTCAGGAAAAGCCAAAGGTTCTTAACCGAGGTTTGACCATTTCTTTTTGAAACTTCTCACTGTAATAATCATCTTTCTTGGTTTCTTGGACGGTAGTTCGGTTCTCATTCTATGGGCTGATATATCTTTTGGGGGGCGACCACCATCTTCTGTAGCTATGACTACTTTTCTTCGGCTGCATTTGATCTTCAGGCATTTCTTTTGAAAAATCCAAAAAAAGAAAAACGACATTCTGGATGAAAACGTTTTCAAAATTTGGTCCTCGAATTTTCAGAATTCGGGACAATAAGCACTGATATATTATTTATGAAACGCACGAAAATTGAATTGACTTCGCTGTGAAGTATTTTAAAAATGCATCAGACCTAGATACGGTTTTTCCAATCTCATTTTCCCCCTACCCGCATACATTATAAAGATTTCATATATCATTTTTTAGTAGAAATTATTTCAACACCAGTATGCTGAATCTCATTTTGAATATCAGTTGTTGTCAGTTTTAGAACAAGTCTGCTGCTACGCATCTTCATCCAATGAACGTGAGAATATTTAGGAGACGTGCTGTTTCGGAAATAAAAAATCTAGCAATTTTGACTATCAAAACAGTCTTTCATCCCGAATTACATGATTATGAAAATTAAGAAAAATGATAGTTCCTGTTCTGCTGCTTATGTGACATGACATGAAGTCCTAGTGTAGGAAATTGTGTCTACCATTTTTAAGGCCATAGGCTTTCCTGTATGTGTTGCAAGTTGTGCCTGGGTTAAAGTACATGATTCTTCGTATATCAATGGCTTATTGATTAGTTTAACATATTGTCAAGTTTGGCATTAACGTTTCCTAATATTTTTTTATGATTGATCATTGACATCATTATTAATAACAAAAATATATTTTTTGCTGCTTTTCTTCTCATCAGAGTCAACTTCTTAGCTGGGCAAATAAATTTTGCTGTCACGCGTACAAAAATTTAAACCGTCAGTAGCATTTACATGCAAGGACTACCAAATGGACATTTCGCAAATCTCTTAAACCAAAGGTATCTGATTGAACACCTCGCACCAGTGCTATACGTTTGCTGTTTTTGGAACTAGAGTAAAAAACATTGCAACATTTCTCAGCAGTGTTCATGTCTCCTGAATAATGTGTTACATCCAAGAACATTAACCGCGCATGGTTGTTTTTTTCAATTCATTGAAGGTGAACCTTGTTTGTTAAAATTTAATAAAAGTATTTGGCAAAATGCCAAATTCGCTGGAGTACCGCTTGTCGAAATTCCCTGGCATGAAACGTTTTTTTTTATACCTTATTAAAAGAATATTGTACATCTCATATACAGATCATATTCGACTATGATAAAGAGAGCTATTTTGATATAACTGATAATTAATAGATTACAACAAATTTTTGGAAAGCTGATTAATTGTTGAATTTTATATAAATAATGTTCATAACGCTATCCTACTTGAATACAGGTGGACGTTAGAAAACACAAAAATACTTTTACATCACTTACTTTTATTTTTGAGTGACAATGCTCGAAGTTAAAAGTAATCAATTTTGATTCTTCAATCCAAAAAGTTTGTCTTAAATTTCTGACAAATTCTCTTACCTTTACTGACACACCATGTCCCGTGATACTTCATGTCCTTCCACATTTCCAAAGAATTAAATCATTAAATCTTCATTCTTCGTGAGCTTATAGAGACCGAATATTTAAAATAGTATAACTATATTAGTTATCAGAATGCATTGGCGTTAAATAAAAATCATAGCTTTCAAGTTTTCTCACATAAACCAGATGGCTTAATCGAGGAAGGTTGGCAACAAATTGCAAATGAATAAAAGGATGGTTCGACAATTCGAATACGGTTACTTGACTAAACAATAAATGAATGAATAGGAATGTATTTATTCATCCCAGAAACAGGGCCTCATGTTTATTGGGCACGCGGTACCTTTGAAGGTAAAACAGCGTTACCTAAAAGAATTCTTCCAAATTCGTGGGCCGCCGGGGTGGCGCAGTGGTATAAGAGATGGCTTCTGATCATTCGTCGGAAAAGGGTCGGGGCTCAAATCCCGGAGATGCGGGAATATGACCTTTTTCTTACCGCACTGGCTCGCTCACTTCTCTGGAACCAGTTGCCCTAAATTAGGTACGGGCGACCGCTTATTGACCACTGAGTAGCTCACGGTGGTCGTTAAACCTCCAATAAAAAAACAAAGTTAGTAAAATCATGCAATGCATTGATTATGATACGCTTTCCAACATACCAGAAATTGTTACTCAAGTTATGTGGATAATGGCTGTGGAATAAATCTCGCTCATGTGCCCTGACATTTGACCCCATTTCGATGATATTCAACAGAACCGGTTCACTATACCTTCGGAACAACATGATAACGTTATGTCGCAATCCAAGCATATTAGGTAAGTTATGATGTAAGGTCAGGTGATGCGTAACATCACAGCCTCTCCTTGACAAATGTCAACCCCGCCTTCTCGTGGTGCATCCTGTTCCCACTAAAGAGGCTCTGACGACCGCCAATAGCGGTATAACTATACCATCGGGATTAGAGGAAATTCTATCCCACACTCACCAACCCGCTTGGCCAGCGTGGTGAGTTATGGCTAAACCCCTCCAAAATGATTCCACAACTTAAATCTTGGCCCTCAGTCTCCGGCAGCTGGAATGTACCTGGCCAAGGCAGCGGCCAGTGCGACATAAAGGCAGAGGGTGCTAAGAATCCCCGGAGGACCGGACTAGGCTGCCATCTGATGCTGACCTTGGCTACATACAATGGACGCTCCCTATCTTCTGATTCAAGGCTTCTTGAATTGGAAGAGGAACTACAAAGGATCAAGTGGGACATCGTGGGGCTAAGTGAGGTAAGGAGAAAAGGAGAAGATCTCATCGAACTGAAAAGTGGACATCTCTTCTACTATCGTGGGACAGATACTGGCAGAACTAGTGGTGTTGGATTTATAATAAACAAGAAACTGAAGGATAAGGTTGTAGAAGTTGAAAGTTCCTCTGACAGAGCTGCACGACTTGTTATCCAACTCTCGAAAAGATACCAAGCTCAGATTATCCAAACTTATGCACCCACCACAAGTCATCCTGAAGAAGAAATTGAAGAATTTTATGAGGAAATTTGTCATCTAAATAATAAAGGTAAGCAGCACTTGAAAATAATTATGGGAGATTTCAATGCAAAAATAGGGCAACGGCAACAGAATGAAACTTCAGTAGGTAAATTCGGTCACGGCAACAGAAACCAGCGTGGAAATACTCTCGTTGAGTTTGCAGAAGCAGAAGGGTTTTTCATCTTGAACTCCTTCTTCAAGAAAAAGCCACACAGGAAATGGACATGGAGACATCCAAATGGGACGACAAGTGAAATAGATTTTATTATGTGTAACAAAAAATTCGTCATAGAAGACTGCAGTGTGCTAAACAAGTTCAACACAGGTAGTGACCATAGATTGGGGAGATGTAAGATGCACCTCAACACTAAACTTGAACGTGGCAAGCTCATAAGGCAAACAAAATCTATTGACATAACCAACCTTAAAAAACACCATAATACCTTCAAGTTGGAATTAAAGAACAGGTTCTCTGCTTTAGAAGGCCTAACATCGGAAGAAGTGGACATCTCTGAAGTTAACAGAAAAGTAACCAAAGCTCTTATGGAAACAGCAACAAAATTAGCTGGGTCTAAGAACAAGTTGCATGTAAATAAATTATCAGGAAAAACAAAAATGTTGATGCAAAAAAGAAGAGAGATGAGGACAACTAAACAAGATGTGACTTCCAAAGTGGAATATATAGAGCTATGCAAGACAGTAAGAAAAAGTATCACTGAAGACGTAAGAAAATTCAACTGTGAACTAGTGAGGAAAGCAATTGAAAACAACCAAAGCCTAAAGATAGCAAAGGGACATCTCAGTAAGGGAAGAAAACAGATTATGGGACTGAGAAAAGAAGATGGTTCTGTAACAAGAAATAGAGGCGACATTTTGACAAGAGTGAAAGATTTCTACTCCAAATTATATGAAAGGGATGATACATGCACTCCAGACATCATGAAAGATACCAGTACCAGAGTCCCTCCAGTCCTTCCAGCAGAAGTTGCACATGCGATCAAGAACATGAAGCGGGGAAAAGCTCCAGGAGAAGATGGAATTACTGTAGACATCATACAAGAAGCAAGTGGAGAAATCGAAACAGTACTCGCCCAAATTTTCACTCGATGCCTTAATGAAGGAAAGATTCCTGAGGATTGGAACACCGCTACAATGATCCTGCTACATAAGAAAGGTGACATTGAGGATCTCGGAAAATACAGACCTATCAGCCTCCTATCAGTAGTTTATAAAATCTTCACTAAAGTTCTTTCACACCGCTTGAAGGTAACACTGGACATGGCTCAACCGAGAGAACAAGCTGGATTCAGGAGTGGCTACAGCACAATAGATCATATCCACGTGCTGAGAGAACTAATTGAAAGAGCGAGGGAATATGAACTTCCATTGTGCATGGCTTTTATCGATTATGAAAAAGCCTTTGATTCGGTGAAACCATCAGCAGTTACAATGGCTCTGAAAACCTACGGTATTGAAGATGCATATATTAATATTATTAATAACATCTATGAAAATGCAAGTGCAAAGATTCGGCTGTTTGAAAATACAACACACATAAAAATTGGAAAGGGAGTGAGACAAGGTGACACCATATCTCCGAAGCTCTTTAATGCCACATTGGAGGGGTGTTTTTCAGTCGCTGAGCTGGGAAAACAAGGGGATAAAGATTAATGGAGATTATCTTACCCACCTACGTTTTGCTCATGATGTAATCATTTTTGCAACTACCCCATCAGAGCTGCAGAGTATGATCCAGGAACATGCTGACAAGAGTAAAGAAGTGGGATTAAAAATGAACTTTCAGAAGACAAAAGTGATGTTCAATGCTTTTACAAGAAATGAAGATTTATCGATTGATGGAGAAAAGCTGGAGATAACAGACACGTACGTTTATCTTGGACAGCAGATATCAAGTGAGGGTCACATTGATGAAGAAATTCATCGGCGTACAAAACTTGCCTGGAGAGCTTTTAAAAGAAACAGCATAATTTTTAAGAGCAATATGCCATTATGTCTTAAAAGAAAAGTGTTTGATCAATGCATCCTTCCAGTGCTTACGTATGGTGCAGAGACGTGGACCTTAACTAAAAGAGACATACAAAGGCTGCAGACAACTCAAAGAAGCATGGAGAGGTGCATACTTGGTGTAACCAGGAGAGATAAGAAGAGGAACTCGTGGATCAGAAAAATGACAAGAGTGGAAGACATCATGATCAGAGTTATCCCTGAAATGGCAATGGGCTGGACATACTGCCAGAAGGACAGACCATCGATGGACAGCCGAAATTTTAGATTGGATTCCAAGGGACAGGAAAAGACCCAGAAGAAGACCACATGGGAGATGGGTGGATGAAATTCGAAAGTATGCAGGGGTGACATGTAGGAGACTGGCACAAGACAGACCGTTGTGGAGGAAACTTGGGGAGACCTTCGTCCAGCAGTGGATTGATAATGGTTGATAATGATGATGATGATGATGATGCACAAGAGGAACTTTATGGAATGGATCCCGTTCCTATGTCCTGCCCTTTGACGCTGCTTCGCCCAATTTCAATAGGGTTCGTCCCCATGTGGTTTCCTAGCACATACTAAAATTTTGTCGAAATCGAACCATTTTCACGTGAGTTATCGTTCGGACGGACGGACAAAGCTGTATCATATACGCTTCTTCAACCTACGTTTAGAAAGCGTAGAAAATCGTAGCAATTCAAGAAAGATGCTTCCATTGCAAACCTCACTCTTAGTAATGGTGTCTAAGGTTCCTGGAAAGGCTACGGATTTAGGCGTGGAGGATGAATCTAATTTAAAATTATCATGATGCAGAAATACGTGACTCCTGTGCAAACTTGGAAAACTTGAGCACATGCTGAAATACGGCATTAGTAAATGTAATAAACGCACAATAAATGTATGAATAATTTGCTTTGCAGTAAAGATTAGAAAGTGGTAATTTGAAAAGCTGCTTTTGCAACAAATTCTACATTGCGAAAGTTAATGTAGGAATGAACAGCATCTGTATAACCCCATCTATAATAATAGGGAAAAGTAACAACGTTTCTGCATTATGATAGTTTTCGACATATTGATCGTTAATATTTTTTAATAAAATCTTAAAATAACGCCAGATAATCAGATAATCAGCGGAAGCAATACTATGTAAAGTAAACATTTTTTTCTAACACCAAGCCACAGTTACATACAATAGTTTTATCTGTCTTCCATAGTTTTACAATGTTCTTTAGAATCTGTGCATATCAAATTAGCACGAATATTTATCGGCTAATACCTCTCGTGTTTTAATTTAATTTGCAGTAATACATTAAGAAAATGTGTTATTCCACTAGAACTCATGTTGCATCTGAGATGGTTTTTCTGTTTAGATATTTTGTTCTCGTGGACTGTGGTTCACCAAATATTTTTCGGGACAGTAATACCTGTAGCGTTTAAGTTCGTTTGCAGTAATACATAAAGAAAAAGGGTTACTACACCAGAAAACATGCTGTATCTGAGATTTTTTTACAATACAGAGATTATGCTCTCCTAAACTATGGTTCTCATAATATTTTTGTTTACGTAAAATAGTAGTTTCCGAAAGCACTCGGGCGGAAAAATATGGAAACTGTCATGTTAATGGTCAAATAAATAAAACAAGAAAATGTTCTTCTCCAGATTGAGAACATGTTCTTCACTTTTTTTATCATATCGATATTATGCACTCTTTCACTGAGGTATTCCTGCCGAATATTCTGTGGGCCTGCCCGGTGACGCAGTGGTCTAGGCGATGGCCTCTGATTATTCGTCTGAAAGGGGTCCGGGTTCGAATCCCGGTGAAGAAGGGATGTTGTGTTTGTCTTACCGCACTGGTTCTCTTTTTTCACTGGAACTAGTGACCCTAAATTAGGGACGGGCGACTGCTTAAGCCCATTGAGTTGCTCACGGTGGTCGTTAAACTCCAATCACAAAAAATAAAAAAATATTCTTAGGCAGTTGCAATGGAATCTCATTTTGACCATAGCCACAAACTGTTTTCGTATTCTGGGAATCCCGTCTTCTCGGGAAGAAGATTTCGTTGCAATTCGGAAAACTGATCTCAAAGTGGACAGGCAGGTGCATGACTGATCTCTAACAAATGGAGATGTAAGGACACAATGCCATTAAATATTCAAAAAAATATAAATATTTGCACGACATTTAACCTTTCGATGCCTTTGGGAAAGGACGCAAATTCTATTTTCAACGAAGCAGACAGCTCTCCGGAGCAGAAAAATAGCAATTGTTTCATATATTCATCTGAAAATCAGGTAACCATAATGCAAAAGCTCATATGAGACGTTCTCACTGCGCACTTTCTTGAAACTCTGGAATTGTAAGATTATTTCTCCTATCAAAAGCACGGTATGACGAAATGTATACTATTCGAAACACAGTGCATCGTGAAACAAGATGTCTTATTCATAGATGAGCTCATTAAGTTCATTGGTATACAGCAAGCTTGTTTGGAAAGACACGCTGCAGCCTTTTGTAGTGCTCACAAAATTTCTTGGGAATTCTGATCATTGTAGAAGCCACTTACTCGTATCCTCACTTTCCACGGTATGAAATCCTATATTACCAGACGTGATTCCAAAAACAAAGAAAAAAACATAGAAATACTCTGTGTGTGTGTGTTAGTCAGAACGTATTTTCTTGAAACACCAGTGCTTGCGATACGCGTTTACACACAGCTTTGAAGGAGAGGAAGAAACTATGTCTCTGAATTGCAAAAGGTAAAGAACAATGGTTCAATGTTTTTAGAAAAGTGTAATTTCCGTATCTATGGATATTTGTTCAACCCACGTCTTCTTTATAAAGATTAAAAGTTATTGTTTAGGGAAATGACAAAGAAACCTACGTTCAACATACGCTTGTCAAACGCAATGTACAATATCAAAATACCGGTAATAATCCATCGCGCTTGAATCTACTGGGTTTGACAGCTGCTCATTTAAGACAAAATAGCCTGAGTTTCTTATTACGGACAAACTTCACGCAGGTTTGACAAGTAGTCTACGGCAGTAAGATTTTTGACCTTATTTTGGTCTACTTAGTTTGAAGTTGAACAGATTGATTTTTCTGTGTAGTCATTTATTAGGTCAGCAGCGTCGTAGAAGTGATTCTATGTGCATTGCTGAGCTTTCTGTGTTATGCTTTGTTGGAAGTCGAGTTTTTCAGCTGTTGACAAAAGAGCTTTTCTACTTTCCATTGGTCTCTCTAAGGCAAAAGAAATGTTTCATTCCCTCGAGTTTCTTACAGTTTACGTAAATATTAATTGCAGCCTCTGGAGTCATACAGATGAGACCTGTGCACGTTATCTGTGCGGATGCCGGTGAGAAAAAGTAGTCGGCTATTGATGACTCTTTGGGGTTTTTTACAGGCGAAGAAAGAACAGTGTGTGCCAAGATGAAAATCTGAGTGTTCATGAGGAACGGCCTGTGTGTTGAAAACAATTAGTGCGTAAATGGATCTACGCTCACCAGTTTAAAAGGTAAGTCGCTGTTCTTTTGCGAAAACAACTGCAGTGCATTAGTTTATAAGCCTAGATATAATGACACAGCACGCTCACATTGAAGGAAAATTATTGCTCATCTGACCTCAGAAACCGTTGGCTGGAACAATAATTTTCAAAAGTTTTAGCTTAATTCTGTTGTATAACGAAAGTCCACTGTTCCTATTAATTGTAAAGCTGTGTTTCGAGCCGGTAAAATATTAGGAAATGTTTCAGGAAACTGCAATTGATTGTTATGTGCATCACAAACAATATTTTCATTTCGTTACATAGGCATTTAATAGGTACAAAAACATTAGTTGTTGCATTTATTGATTTTTCAACAACTCCTTGCCAAACATGTAAGAGATGCAATACAGTTTTCCGTGTCAGTTGAAAATACTGATTATAATTTTAAACACTTTCATATCCAACGAGTAAAATTCTGCATTTGCAGATATACATGTGCATTGATCTTCATAAAGAATCTAACGTTAACCGACTAAAGCAGTATTAATATTTGTCTTTTAATTTAATATACTGCGAATTTTCTAAGACGTTACTTTAATTTGGGACGAAATTTTATGTTAGGTTATTGTGCATGATTAGCTACTCATATTTACTTATAAGCGAAATGTCTCGAAACATAAGTGTTTGAATCCAAACTAATGGAAAACTTAGCAATAAAGTAAGCAAAAATCTAATTAATAATAAATAATATCGCACCCATTTACAATTCAAAAAGCGCAAAAGCTGAGGCCTGAAATTGCAAAGTTAACAAATAAACAAGTTTCAGTAAAACATGGAAAAGCATGATTGAATCAAGTTCAATCTACAAGTATTATACTTATGTTTCTTCGTTAACGTTCTAACCTGAAGAAATTAAAACTTACATTTTAAAACTGTTTCAAAATGGCACTTGAAAGAAGGACAATATATGTTAGGGCCATTTGAATCGAATTCCTCAAAACCAGAACGAGTGGCTGCGTGTCTATTCTCTTATAGTTACATTACAAAGGTCCTGTTCAATATTTCATCGGTACTCTATATTTACCTCATATTGTTAAGTGTTCTAAAATTATATTGATTTTCTAAATGCCTTATAACACTGGTAAGAAAGATATTACGCACTAGTTTCAGATCTCGTAAAGGAACTTTCAATCGTTCTTCGCCGCCCCGGTGGCGCAGTGGTCTAAGCGATGGACTCTGATCATTCGTCCTAACGGGGTCCGGGTTCGAATCCCGGTGAGGCATGGATGTTGTGTTTGTCTTACGGCACTGGCTCTCTCCCTTCCCTGGAACCAGTGACCCTAAATTAGGGACGGGCGACTGCTTATAGCCCATTGAGTTGCTCACGGTGGTCGTTAAACCTCCAATCAAAAAAAAAAAAAATCGTTCTTCCAAACCTGCAAATATGCGTTAGGAAAAATTAAGCACACAAGAAATTTAGATGATTACGCAAGTTAACTTGAGAATTGTGGAGATGTCTTTAGTTTCCGCATGTTTATGATCAAAAATACATGGGCTGTATGTCCATAAAAGTGAAGCATAATCTTTATTAATTTTCAAAACTTTAGTGTAATACTGGCTTCGTTCCTGGCTACATTTAGGAACTCATATTTTATTGACGGGTCACTTCAGATCATTTTTCTTCATAAGTTCTAAATCTATCACTCTGACTATTCGAAAGCAACTGAATATCTGTTGGACAAAGTGTATTGATGCATTTGTGTCGACTCTCTCCTTTTGCTACACTCGGAGTTTTGTGATTCCTGGGCGGTAATTATGAGCGGGAATAACATCTAAGTAATTACAGTACCTAGAGAGTCCATGCGACGAAGATTTGTAGATCTTGTGATGGCGAAATTCTTTCTCTCTCGTACGTAGTTAGATGAGTGTGTGTAGTAAATTCTTCTTTCGGCATGACTGGTTGTTTCCAAAAAAATTTCACATTTTTGTCTTCGCTTCTGAGATTCAACACATGACGATTTGACAAATATCCTAGCAGGAATAGATAAATTTTAGAAGTTACCTACATTTTTTACATCCCCATGTCAGAGAGGTAGGACATGTAGATTTCAATATTTGGAGGTTTCAAGTACTTTCTTGATCATTTACATCTGCGGGCATTAAACATTGATAATTTGGCGCAATGATTCCAGAAAAGCAGCCATATGGGAAAAGCACACCATTATAACTTGTCTGTGATTCGTGTTAATCTCGAACTTTCAACCAAAAAGTCCCGATCGGAATGTTTGGCAACTGAGAAACACCAATGGTGCTTTCGAATAGCTAAATCATGTTTGTTTCTTTGTTTGTTTGGCTGTATCATGATAATCGTGAGCAAGTCAATCGTGTATAAGCCGTAGTTCGTCCCTAAATTAAGGCCATTGGTTCCGGTGAACAGAGAGCCAGTGTTGCCAGAAAAACATCCCATCTATTTCTGTATAGAATTCGAATTCGAACACGTTTGACGAACGTCAGAATCCGAAGTTTAGAACCGAGCACAGCCGGGCAGGGCACTGATTGTCAAAGATTTGTAATGTTAATTCACACCTAAAAGACATAAATAACAGTACGCGCCCCCTCTCGCTTTCTCATAAATTTGTAATTATGATGTGGTGAGTTCACAAATTATTCCATGTCTCTCACTCGGAAACCGACACTGCATTCATTAATTCGTTTTCTACATTTTATGTTTTCGAACAAAAAATCATACTATCAAACCGTAACAGTTGCAAACGCAAGAAGAGATTGAGTTTTTTCTTAATACCCTGCTTTACTAAGTAAGAAACAAGTACTAGTGGCTGTGTTAAAATTTGGAGACTGAGATTTTGGTCGCACAGCATTTACTTGTAAACCCCATGACAAGGCATGGTATAGATTGCTGGACAACATAGAAGTAGAGTGTGCAACAAAAATCTCATTAACTCTAATGAGATATTCATGATTTAATTGTAACTAAGTATAGATCTGTCCGAATAATTATTACGACTTTGTAAAAAAATGGATGACGACCGAGACTGCAGAAGGTGAGGTAATGTTTCCAAGAATAATTCAAAATATGCTTTTACTTGACGTCATTGTGTAATAGTACAATTTCCGTTGCAGTAAAGTCTCGATAATCTGAGTACTGATAAATCGAGTTCCGCTTAACCCGAGGTCATTCGCGATGAAGCGTAAAAAAAGTATGCATCATAAAAAAATCTAATAAAAATTCCGGGCGATTTGCAAGTGAATTTTTTGAAAAAGAGTTGAAAAAGACCGTTTTCAGGAAATTTAGTCACCACTGCTAGGGTTTGTTGAAGGACATCCAAGGGACCAAACTTTCAACCTTGTCAGTGTGAAACCCCGGAAAAATGCAATGGCTATTGGTCGGTGTCTGTCTGCTCAGTGCGTAAGCATGTTGTGTAGCCTTCTGGATGTCTGATTCTTGCGTCAAAGTATTCCGAGAACTTGATATAAGGAGACCAAATCTAAATCTAAAACCAGTTGCAAAAAAAAAAAACACGTTGCTGTTTCTCTAAATGTCAAGTTCGATGCTTTGAAAAGAATGGATCCGGGGAAGAGCACTAAAAGTTAGCGAATGAATTAAAAGTTGGCGATTTGACAGCGTCTTATTCGAAAAGGAACTGGTCAAAAATTGAGAAGTGCGAGATCGGGAACTTTTCCGCCGAAGAGACCGGGCAATCGAGAAAACTTTCGCGAAAAGTGAGCACGAAAAGACCAGTGAGGCACATTTACTGCGGGTTTTCCCAGCAACGACTGAAAGGAGGTCCGATGCTGCAAGATAAGACATTGCAGTTTTTCAGAGAACTAAAAGGAGCCGACAATTTCTCTGCTTGTGTCGGGTGGTTAGAGCGATGGAAAAAAGGTTCGGTCTTCCTTAGCTAACCATCTTTGTTGAGGAATTTTCTGTGGATTTGATTAGACCTCAAATTCATAGTCAGCGCTGATGAACAGAAAAATGCGAGCAGTGCTTTTTTGTCAAATGAATGAAACAGATATAGATTTTAAACTATTAAACGACACTTGCTTCTCAAAAATCCTTTCCTATACTGATCATTCCAATGTCGATAGCTTGGTATCAAGAAGGTTTGTCCCTATATCGAATTGAGTTTTTTTTTTATTAATAGCCCCTTTCTAAGTCAACTGAAATTCAAGCGCTTATCTTAAATTCCCCATTTACGCTGAAATTTACACATAAATAAAAATTAATGAGCTCGACGCGTATTCGTGAGAAACAAGTTGTCCAAGATATTGCTGCTAACTAAAACTTTAAAAAACACCAATTGACATAATTGTATGTTTCATAACAAAATTTTGTCAGTTATGATTAGTTTGTATTGCGTGAACTAATTCAAACAGCTGTTATATTGTTCAAAATAATATTACTACAGAGAAAAATAGAAAGTGATCAAACGAAAATATAGAAATGAAAATGCAAATTAATACATTTTATAAAATTCTCAGTACATTAGCAGAAATGCTCCCAAAATTGTTTGCGCACATTATATATTACATAAGTATGACAGTACTCTCCCGTTCCGTAATTGTCTCACAAATTTTAAAGCTTCGAATTTTTAATTAGTATTTCAGACACATGATCGAATGATTCTGTGAAATTTTCCGAAAATTACATTATTATAGCACTGAAATAAACCATTTTGTTCAGTAATTTACTAAAAATATAAAATTTATATAAATATTTGTTATAATCAAAGTAGATGAGTATTGATTGCTGTTTTAATTCTAGGTGCGAAAGGCACAACTAATGTCAATCTAGATATTTCATAACGCACTGTTCAACAAATTTTAATTTTTCTTTTTTACAAAAACGACGTTAGACGTCCTTTATAAGAATTTTAACGTCAACACGAAAATCACAGTTGAAACACTCTGTCAGCTCAAATTTCCGTGTAAATCGACCATTTGTGTTTAACATAGATCTCAAAGGGATGTTATAATAGCGACACTAATAAGTCAAATACGCTATGTAGACAAATGCGATTGGACACCCCAATACAAACCCAAGGGCGTGCCACCGCGGTATACACGTGGTCCAAGAGTTATAAATCCGGCAACGGGAGTACTCTCCGATGAATCGCTGATAAAATGGTTAACGGGAGAGAGCTCTCCCAGTTTCGAAAGAACGTTATAATTGGCTGCTTATTCATCGGTGTTAACATAAGAAAGATAGCTGATGTCAGACAGGTCGCTTAATCGACTGTGGTGTTTGTCATTAATAAGTGGAAGGAAATGGGACATTTTAGGAATGTGACTCTTCCTGGAAGACCCACGAAAATGCTACCCAGGTATCTGAGGGTACTTCAGGGGCATATCCGGAAAATTAGGTACCGGCAAATGCAAGCCATAGCACATGAGTTCCAGATGGCAACAGATATTCTGGTCTTCACCAAGAAACGTCGAAGATAGGGCCATGCACTCTGGCATTATGGTCGAGCTCAGCCAAGCAAATCGTATCCAGAAGTGCAGTATGCCACGTAACTCGGATGGTGTGAACAGCTCAGAAATTGAACATTGGAACAATGGCAGTTCGTGTTACGGAGCGACGAATCCGGCTTCGCATTTTCCGATTCGATGGACGTGTCTGGGTTTGGCGGTTACCCGGAGAATATCGGTTACCGGTGTGTACAGTGGGACGTTGAAACACGGAAGCGGGTGTCTTATGTTGTGAGGCTATTTCAGCTGGTACGTTGTGGGTCCACTGATTGCTATTCATCGTCTGACACTATGAATTTCCTTTCCTGTTGTGCCATTTGCACGGCTGTGTACGGTTGCGATGTTTTACTGGAAAAACGTTGCGAAAAGTATGAACTGTGTGACGTAAACAAGCCAGTGTAAGAAGTATAGTGCTTTGTGCAGTGTTCTGCTGGGAATCCTGCATCCAGTACTTTCTATGCTGGAAATTGTGACGTTTACCATCTACCTCAGCGTGATTGAATATTACGTGCATACATTCTTGACGAAGATACTTCCCTGTAGTAGTGTCTTTTATTTCAAAAGGGTAATGTGCCATGACTCACTGCCCGGATTCTTCTAGAACGGTTAGCGGAACATGAGAAAGACATCTCGGTATTACATTGGTCTCCAACTTTTTCAGACGTCAAAACAATCGAATACTTGTAGGTGTTGTGTGAACTGTGAATCTGACCAACGGGTACTCAACCACGTAATGTACAAGAGCTAAAGATCTGTTAGTAACGTGATGCTGCCAGATATCAAAGACAGCTTTTGAAGTGCCCTGGCGAAGATCTCTGACCGGTTAAGGGTTTTTCTGGCTTCACGCGGAGTAGCAACTTTATGTTAGGTATGTGATTATAATGTTTTAGCTTTTTGGTGTGTATATTCTGAACGTAACATGACCAATGTAGCAAAATTGATGCCTTATGGTATTTCACACGAAATTCTTATTTTCATTATGATGAACTTTGTTTTGTTAAAAGCTAAGTGCTATTGCCGCTTGCTCTTATTCCTTTTAAGCATCGACTTTCTCTACAATAGTCGCAATTATTTACTAAGCGCAGTAGAATAGAAATTGGGGAACTATTACTACTACATGTATAGTAAGAAACGTTCATTGTACCCTATTCGCAAATTTAAAACAGTAAAAGATGCAGATGTTATTGCTTGCATTTAGAAGTTGAAATGCTTTCTGTAAAAGATAGTTCATATGTTTTGGACGAATGATAATCTCTTCCAGTTGCACAGATTTTATGTACCGTTTTTCTTTCTATCTCATTAACTATGATTGAAAAGACAATCAAATAAATTTATTGCCCGACTACAACTGTTCGGATGAAATCCAAATCAGTAAAGTAAATGATGTAGCCCGAAGTCAAGGAGAAAAGACCTTTGCATGGCTACGATTAATTAATTAATTTCTTAGATATTATACAGCAAACTTTTGTAACCCAATATATGAAATATGGTAAAATTGGATTTTACAAATGCACTCGATAATGGCTCCATGTTTTCACGTTCATCTTATACTAGGATATTAGTAAATATTCTCAAGAAAGTGACTGCCAAGATTTTGCGCTAATGAAAATAAGGTACAACACAGATGTTAAAATAAGTATTCATGATTACAAATTCGGAAACATAACAATAACCGCAAAACCTTTATCTCTAGAGTCACTCAAACACACTTGAGAAGTGTAATATATATAAATGTCTTCTCTGTATATGTCAGTAACAGAAAGAACACTGCAATGCATACAGAAGAAATGGGAATCGGTGTAGCGTGTCTCTTCAATCTGATATGATCCTCAAAATGTGATGTTGTAGGTGGGGTGAATCGTCTTTGAAATCAGTCAAACCCTAATTAACAGAAATATTGAGGTATCGGAAGGAATGCATGAATGCTTCCTGTTCTCTCTTGTACAGCGAATTAAGGGAAACCTGTTAAAGAAATAACTTCACTGAATGAACAAATTACTATGTAAGAATATGCAAAACAAATAGATGGCGTTCATTTACCTGGAATCATGAAACAGGCGAAGAATATAAAGGCTCATGTCTGCACGAAGTGGAAACCAGTTATGTCATGACTGAGACCTAGGTATGTTAACCTTGGATATACATTTTGTTTGTGATGAAGACCTGTTGTTCAAGCATCACAACTGTTGAAATGCTAGGATATCCACGTGCAACCGTCGCACATGTATACTACGTCAAATACAGGAAACTGTCCAACCAAAAAGGAAATTGTGGCATAAAATGATCAAGTAACTATCAAGGTGAGCTGAGCTCAGTCTGTTTCCATAATTATAATGAATCGGAAGGATGCCGCGGAGTAGTTAACGTTCGAACTTCATGCGGGCACGACAAAAGGGTCATTCGAAGGAAAATGAGTCAACGGATATATCAAAATGAATAGGTTTGCCACGACAGCGTTGACAAAAAGGGTAGGTGTCACCACTGTAGTTATGACGCAGTGAAATCTGATGCTGCGATCACGCACGAAAGACCAGTTGGCCTTTGTACAGGGATTTGTGCAGGTGTTCGGACCACCCAGAACATATGCACAAAGGCTATGACTTGTACCATGGAAATGTTAGTCTATCACAGTGAACGTCCATATCATGTCCTTTTGTTGACTGAAATGCACAGCAAGATCGGGCTTCAGTTTGGAAAAGCCAACTGAAACTGGAGTATGAAGGATTGGCAAGAAGTGGTGGATCTGTTGAATCACTGCTTCAAGTCTATCATGCAGAGAGGAGTGTGCGCGTGCGATAAACATTACGGGAAGCGCTGAACGCAACTTCGGAAAGTGGGTCATACACGGTTGAGGAGATGGGCGTTTACATGGGTTTCCATAGGAGACCTTGTACCCTTCAGGATTATAGGTGCAATTCGGGACCACCGCTTCTGGCACTAGATATATGAACATTTTGGCCGATCATCGACACCCTTTCGGAAGAATTCCCCTTTCCCGTCATGTTTCAGTCGGAAAAGATCACTCGCCGTATTTCCAGAGTGGCGAGAAATTCGTTCCATGAGCAATCAAACGAAAATACCTCAGAAGAATAACCTCATCCATCGCCAGCTCTCAAACCCCATTGTTAATCAATTTTTGCGACGTATTTTAAAAATATGTTGAATCCGTTCAAACTCCTCCGACAACTGTGGATAATCTTCGACAGTAGATGCTCACGTTCTATGACAAACAATTCCACCTTCGCGTTTTCAATATTTAACTTCTTGCCAAGATGCCTGGTTGCTGTCGTTTGGGCAAGAGATGGAGCCGCATGTCATTACGTTCGTGTATGTACAGCAACGTGTAAAAGTTCGGTTATTTGAGGATGCAAAAGCAAAAAAAGTTGGGAAGGGAGTGAGACTAGGTGACACCATATATCCCAAGCTGTTTAATGTTACATTGCAAAATTTCTTTCAATAGCTGAACAGGAAAACAAAGGGATAAAAATTAATGGAGATCATTTATCTCATCTTTGTTTTACTGACAACGTAGTCATTTTTGCAATGGCTCCTTGAGAACTGCAGAATATAATACAGGAACTTGCTGACAAGAGTAAACAAGTGGAATTAAACATAAACTTTCAGATGAAAAAAGTGACGCACAATGCTTTTTTAGAAATTTCCTCTATTTTGTCCATGATGTTTGATAAACACTTTACTCTTCAACAAAACCACGTGTATGCCCATTTTGAAACTTTATGAATTTGTTTCCAAAAACATTCTTTGGAGATTAATGACAGTATTGTATCAGAAAACATTTCAATATATATAAACAAATCAATGTTTTTTACTGATTTCTGACCTTTAATGATTTAGTAAAACGGGTGATAACCCAAAGCAAATACTCAACACCAAACATACTGCATGTTAGTGGTCTCAAACTCGCAGCACGAGGGCCGCATTCGGCGTTATGCCAAATGTGTTACGTTCTCATGACGTATTACAAAGTAAAAATGAATCACCCTTTATATATAGCTTGTGGGACGCTATATATAGGAAATTCGTGTGATTTCTTACTTTAGACACCAATAAATCGGATCTTTATATTCATAATAAATTTTCTGGTGTTAGCGTCGCACAAGCTATATATTTGTTTGCTGTTTCCTGGCATATAATGGACGCATATCATAAACTTAGACGATTTAGAATCAAGCTTGAGATGGAACGATCGCACTTTGACTTCTTGCAAGAATGCAGAGCGCTGGACCTGATTCCTCCTTTCCTCAAGTTTAAATCTACTCTTGACAATCCTTAGTTCCAACGTAAAAAGTTAATATTCCAGCAGCAAACACTGAAGCACCTCATTCGCTCCAAAAGAGTTAGAATCATGGAGGTGGAATCCAAGTCCTTTAGCCTGCACGCCGCTCTAACGCAACTGGTCGCATCTTTGGAGCTAGATATAATGCTAAGAAAAATAGACATGCTGGCCAGCAGAGAGCGTAAAACCCACGGAGCTCGCCACAAGAAGAAATTAGACAAGCTTTGGGCAGAACAGCATCCGAACGTTCCTCATAATCAAGATTTTATAATTCCAGTTGTTAATGTTTCTTCTAAGACACTTACCCATTCAGAGCTTCCGATCATACAGAAAGGCCCGAAATTTACATTTGAGAGACCTCTTGGATACAAAGAAGTGGTGCAACAAATCGAAAGTGTCCTACGACATTTGCCAGTTTCTGAGCGTGACCCTATCTGATACAAATGCGCAGCCATGCTTACAAGTATCGCGAAGGCACGGAGTAGAAATTACATTCAGAAGCTCCCTAATGAATTAAAGAGGCTCAAAAATGATATAGACATTGTTTTCCTGCTAACTGATAAGTCGGAGCAGATCGCCATAATAGACGAGCAAGACTACGACATAAATATTCGATCTTTCATTGATTCGAACGCCGTTATGCAGACAAAAGACCCTCTCAACAGATGGAAAGAAAGAGTCTGGAAAGCTTCTAATTTTAAAGCCCTTCCAGACGCCATCAAACGAGGAGTGAAACTCCCTCCTTTGTCATCCATACCCAAATTATTCGGGAGATTAAAGCACCATAAAGGGGGCAACCCAAGCAAGCAGATCGTTTCAAGGAAGAGAGCACCATCAGCACACCTTGCGCAAGCCCTAGCATGAGTTCATCTCCAAGATAAGAGGTATCACCATTGCACAACATGAACTTATTGGCAGCTTTGATGTTATCTCCCTCTACCCCTCTGCTCCAATACCGGAAGCACCGCAAAACATCAAACGAAACCTGGCTGGAACTAACCTTTATGATAAAGAAGCTCTGAAAGATATATTTTCTGTTCTTGACTTAACTGTAGAATCTAACTTCTTTACCTATGGCTCCCACGTCTACAAGCATTCAAAAGGAGTCCCGGTGGTTTCAGCTTTGTCTCCAATACTCGCTGAAGCCATCATGAGACCTATTGAAGAGATCATACTCACCACTTTTCCCAGGATCTCAAGAGTATGGATACGCTATGCAGATGATATATTTTTTGTCTGCGAGCTCGGAGAAGTCTACTTTCAAGACTTTATGGTAGACATAAACAACATACATGAAGACATTAAATTTGCGATGGAAATAGAAAATCAAGGAGAGTTACCATATTTAGATGTACTTGTGAAGAGATCGATTTCAGGTACACTCACTACCAAAGAGTACTATAAACCCATGCACGTACCTAACCCTATTCCACCAGGATCAGCCAACCCAACAACACACAAGTATGCTCTATTCAAATAACGGGCTAAAAGAGACAAATATTTTTGCACCTTGAAATCTGACTATGATGCCGAAATTAAGTCTTTGAAAGATCTTGCCTTTGCATGAGGGTTTGAAGTCTCCTGCGTAGAGGACACAATAGCGAAAGTTGAAGCCAACACACTTGCTACACCGAACAGAAGAGCACCTTTAAAAATTGTTGGTTCGATCCCGTACATCCCAAAAATACCTTATTTTATTAAAAATCACTTTCAGAAGAAAGGATTGGATGTCGGCCTTATAGCTTCTAAACACATGGCAACCGTCCTCAGCACAGCAAGAAGTAATAGTATCTTGAAGCTCACAGATGCGGGCATCTATTGCATCCCATTGGTATACCCAGACTCCTCTACTAAATTTTACGTAGGTCTCACAAAAAGGTCATTTGAGGAGAGAATGAATGAGCATAAGAGGGATTGCACAAAAGAAACTTTCTACGTCACTTGCCAAACAAGTAACTGACCATCAAGCTCAACCTTAATGGCAGATTATCTTGAAGATCGCACCATATGGAGACGCAAAAAACAGCTGCCATAAAGGAAACAGTTTAGATATTAACGAGGCAGGATGTATGCAACATCGATGTCTCTTTCGAACTACCGGTAGCTTAGAACCATCTGCAAGGCATCGCAAGATGGACTTCATGATTCCAGTTTCTTCCTAATGTTTACATAATTTTCTTTTGCATTAACTTTTAAGATATTGTATTCACCACGTTCGTGGTTATTTATGCGCGCGGTCTTCACGCATGATTTCATTTGTCATATTAGAATTAACGTTCTGTCTACAATTTTGATTCTATATTCTCTATGTAACCGCCTGATGAAGCCGTCTGTTGATGGAGAAAGCTGCCGGAGTGAAATTCGTGTGATTTCTTACTTTAGACACCATAATATCGGATCATTATATTTATAATTAGAATCACCTTTTGTTCAAGTAAATTATAATACTGTATATTAAATATAGTATAAACATAGTAATGCTTAGCAAAGCCATCCTCTTTATAACAACTTTATGTACGAAGGATATAACTGTATTAAGGTAAATATTTACCATACAATTAAGTCTTCATTTTCCTATAATATTAACAATACATCTGAAAAATTCAGCTTGAATTAGTAGTTTCCGTGTGATTCTTTGAAAAAAAAAACCATTACTTTATCACAATGGTATGTTGTATGTACTCCATAAAAATATAACAGGATTTTTTTTTATTTTCACTGGAGTACGATAAAAATTATTTTGCTTTCTACTGATCTTGGCATCTTGCCAAGTAACCTGCTTTAGAATATAAATCATACAGTATGTATAATGTTTAAACTGGAAATGCATCCGTTTTATTTCTGATGGCATAAAGACGTCGCAAAAACTAAGGGAAAACGTGGTAATATACTAATTTAAAAACTAAGATAGATCGGTTATCAACGTGGGTACCCATGTTATGTGTAGATTAGCATCATGACAACGCAACATGTGCCGTGCGAGATCCGTTAAAAGTACCCTATCAGAAGTACGAAATGGTACGTTTCACCGTTTGGCCGAAATAATTGCTGAATGTATTACTTTCAGTGTGGTTTTGAAACGTACAGACGACGTTTAAGTATTGACAACAGATATAGGGCTGTTTGAATATTAAAGGGCGGTGCACCGCACATCGATGTAGTTGCTGCTTTAGGAGTTTCGAAAAGTTCAGTAAGTCGCCTACGCACAAGATTTCTGCGGCATGGAAATATTGCATCGACCGAGGAATATCCGCCCGCGGATAAACACCTGGAGAAGAAATCACTGTCTCCAAGTGATTGCTCGCAGACGGTCTTGTCTATCCAGTTGCCAAATCCGTTAATCACTTCGATCTCCTTCTGATGTCTTAATATGTTCGCAAAGGTATGAAACCCCTTTCACAAGAATGAACTGAGAGCAAGGAGTACTCTGCGATGCAGTATATAACACTGATATTAGCTCACCGTCGTCCAAGATCTACCTGGGCTCAACAGTACATGTCGTGAAATACAGAATCTCAATATGTACTTTTCACATGTGAATCTTATTTTGCTCTTTATCCTGATACTTGATGAAGACGCATGTGGAGGAGATCCGGCACACGAATGCAGCCATAATATCTGGACTCTGTTCACCTTCTCCAGAGACAGTCCGTTTTATTCCGGGCAGGAATGTGTTTTAATGCTTGGACTTCCTTGAACATTTGTCAACATTTGTGGTTCTAATGGTGGACTTCCTCGAACATCTCCTTGGTGTCCTGATCTTAACCTTATTGAGAACATTTCGGACGCTGTACAGCAACGTCTAGATAACCAGGTTTCATTCACCAGTACACTGGCTGGCCAACCGTTAACGTTTTGGGTTTTCTTTAAAGAATGTATACCATGATTGTTTTGTGTGTTTTACAGGAGAATCCACAGGTGGAAATATTTTGTCTAGATTTAAAAATAACATTCAAGCATCCTTATGATATGGCAGCGGGCCTTGTTAATTATCTGCGTACATTTATTTAACTCTATAGGACATTACAATCTCTTTAGTCTTATAGCATTTAAAATAGTGGAAAGTTGTCTTAGCATTTGTTACAAAGTTCCGCATTACCTAAATAAAAAGTTCCTCATTGCCTTGTATCATTGAATTACCGAAATCATATGTCAGTTGATTTTACTAATTCCTTTAAATAATGATTTTTCCTCTTCTCAGTACGCCAACCGTTTTTACCATTTGTGAGATATTTCTTCTTGAAAGCTGAGCGCACGCGTATTTTAACTCGGCGGTCGGCTTTCCTTGTGCAACGGATTTGTTCTAATTGTCTCTGAATGTGAATGAATCGAACGGGGTGTTCATTTTTCGGAGTGTTCACCGGCTCTCAAGTCGTTTCCATTTTCTAAAATCTAAATGATTTGAGTTTGTCCCTTTAATATAGCAAACCAAACGTACGCGGTGAGGTAACTAGGAATTCTAATATAACTTTTTCGCCCACTTTGCTGTGTTTCCTGGCAGCTTTGACCTTTGAAGCCGAATCGATTATTAGTGTTTATTTTTGTGACTATTTAAATATAGACATAGGCATAGGTTAAAAATGGTAAATAATAAAACATAGAAAGAATATATCAGAATAAATTTTAATGTTACACATGTAAAATCGATGGCTATGTGATTCCGAAACGAATTTTAAAACTGTATCACAGTATATTAAGTTTGCGTATTTTTATATGTAAAATATCCTACGATTAGACTATTCTACTTCGAGAAAAAACTTTCGTACTTTACAATAAAGTCACAGCTGCAAAAAAGATATTCAACCACATTTCACGTAATATTTTGTAACGTAATCCCAGAAACCTGTATGGTAAGAAGAAGTGTTTTTATCATGATTAAAGATATCTCCGTCCGTCATGAGACATCGAGCTTATTATTAATCGCTCGTCGAAATTTTCTCAGCATCTCAGAATATTTGTTCACTTGGGTCGTTTCATCATGCTTCAGGTAGTCAATGAGGAGCGGTGCACATCGGTCGTAGAAAAAGGTACACATCACCTTGCCTGTTCCTGATTACGCCTAGATATGGTTCGAGGGAGACGGACAGGTACTATTTCACTGTAAGCTCGGACTATTGCTTACCTGATTCAAAATGGTTCCAAATGTATTATCGTCAGCGACCAATCATAATTAGAAGCCGTTTCTCCTCCTGCATTGTCACTGCGAACACATGAAATATGTAAACATGCGTGCATGCTCTCCTGCATCGTACGGGCATTTGTCCCTCACTACGCCCACATGTGTTGAAAGTAAAGTTAATTGAGCAACACTTTGTTAAAAATTCCAAGATTTATCCTACCACTGTTAAAATGCTTCCTCGAATATTCATTTGTTGTCCTACATATGTTGACTGGCTTTCTATACATTTGAGTTTGTGAAAAATATGTCTGCTACCGATAGCGTGAGTCATCCTTAACACAAGTTCGTCCACGTTGTCTATGGTTCTCTATATCTGATCGCCAAGGTTATGGTATTCATACAGTAAACATGCGGTGACATATTTTAACTTGCGGCTCTTTTCCGCGGTGTGGAAAAGAATTACCGCTTATTGTTTATCATTGCGGTTCCCATACTAAAGGTCATTCAAATGTATACGTAGCTATTACACAAAAGAGTTCACGAAATGACGGAGAAGAATGCACTCGTCACAGCACTGTCCTTTCTACTCAGGCGTAATGTGCACGGTTGGAAATTGGGGTGCCATATGATGCTAATGGTCTGTCGGGTTTCATTTAAATTGCGATGCCATATAATGCTAATGGTCTGTCGGGTTTCATAAATATTGTTTGGGTACATTTAGCTGTACCCAAATAATAATTTTCTGTCTGCGTATTTTCAAGAGGTCTGAAGCTTGCTAAGTCTCATTCACTGTATTTTGTTTGTCCAGTTTCAGAACGGAGTACAGCGAGGACCAGGGTGATCCGCAAAGTGGATTACGAAGAAAGCGAAGGAGAAATATGTAATTGGCAGTGATCAAATCTTAGTTAAACCTTGCTCGATATAAATTCGACCATTATTACGTATGACAGAAAGGCCTGCGACTGTTCACACTAAATGTAATCCTGCAGCTTGCCAAGCAGCTGTTCAAAATTATTGGCAGGTACCATCATTCAATATAATTAATTATTTATGTACACAATTTCATTTGAAGTAGCGATTCGTGCAAGAACAGTTAGAGGTCCTGAATTAATTTTCAACGATTGCTAAACTTTCTATTAGCTAAATTATGGAATTTATCTTCAGACATGTTTAATAAGCATTGCTCAAATAAAGCTATTAACCTGTATTAAATTTCAGTTTTTTCATTAGTATTCATTAGACTGGCTGGCAAAGCTGTTTACTGATCCAACTGAAATGTTGAACTTTTTAAGTTATGACTTCCAAAATCTAAAGAGGATTGAAAATTTATTGAAATTCTATCAAATATTTTGCAAATCTTCAGAGGTGTTTCTCCTTCAGCCGATGGAACTTCTTGCGTAAACTCCACAAAAGAAATTTGTATTTTATTATGTGCGACAGTATACAATACATAAATTCGTTTTGCTTTGAACATCAGAAGTATGACCTTAAAATTCTAAGCCTAATAAAAGGCGATTTGATTCATACCAAGAGAAATGTAGGACTAATTAAGAAATGGTATTATAATTCTAAATATATAAAACTTTTCCCACAAAATAAGGAACGCTTTATATTTGCTGCACCATGTGTGTAAATTTGGAAAAGTGGTTTTTGGTAATGGGGAGTTTTAACGACCACCGCGAGAAATTCGTTTTTTCATAATCAGCTGTCGGAAATTAAATCACAGCCGCCAGTTCCTGGGAAGGGATAAAGCCAGTGCCGTAAGGTAAACACGACGTGCATGCCTCACAGGAATGTTATCATTCACTGATTTTAAAAAAAATTTGAAGAATATATACTTGAAAATTTTAAAAACTCATGTACTGCTGTCTGAATCAGAGATGAAACCACGGTCCCATCTCGCGTGTTTCTTTGGAGACGCTACGAAAAATATGGTTTGGGTTTATGGCGTCCAATGGAGTAAAAATAATATATTTTAACTATCGTGGTGAGGAAACTTATTTCTACCCAGGCTAACACTGAACTGATTAATCACAGGTGTCTGTCTACCCAACGCTGTGGAAGTTGTAAGCACTTCAACCGTTTCTAATACACTGACGGAAAAAAATCCCAACGCCACGAAAAAATAGTTGTACATGAATGATATGGCGGCAATACATTTGTATAGGTAATACATTTAATCGACTAAGGTTTCAAGATCACAGCTTAATGTAAGCGCGAGAAGAGCCATTTTATATCTGAAATACTAGGACATTAATAACCGGTGTAACAGCCAGAATGTTGAATGCAAGCACGCAAACGTTCATGCATTGTGTCGTACAGGTGCTGGATGTCAGTTTGTGGGATGGAGTTCCATGCCTGTTGCACTTGGTCGGTCAATACATGCACTGTTAATGCTGGTTGGAGGTGACGCTGGAAATGTCGTCCAATGATGTTCCATACGTGTTTGATTGGTGAAACATTTGGTGATCTAGCAAGCCACGGCAACATGTCGACTCTCTGTAGAGCAAGTTGGGTTACAAAAGCGGTATGCGGGCGAGCGTTATCATGTTGGAAAACCCCGCTTGGAATGCTGTTCATGAATTACAGCACAACAGGTTTAATTACCATACCGACGTAGTACTGTGCTGTCAGGGTGCGTGGGATAACCACGAGAGTGCTCCTGCTGTAATAGGAAATTGCTCCCCAGACCATAACTCCAGGTGTAGGTCCAGTGTGTCTCGGCCGCAGACAGGTTGGTTGCAGGCGCTCACCTGGCCTCCGTCTAACCAACACACGGCCATCACTGGCACCCAGGCAGAACCGGCTTTCATCAGAAAACACAACAGATCTCCACTCCGTCCTCCAATTAGCTCTAGCTTGACACCACTGACGTCGCAAACGGCAGTGGTTTGGAGTAAGTGGAATGCAGGCTAAAGGGCGTCTGGCTCGGATATGTCCTTCAAGTAACCGATTTGTAACAGTTTGTTGTGTCACTGTGGTGGCAACTGCAGCTCGAATTGCTGCCGCAGACGTGGTACGATGTGCCACGGCCATACGCCGTACACGGTGGTCTTCCTTTTCAGTAGGGCCACGTGGCCGGCCGGAACCCGGTCTTCTTGAGGCAGTACCTTCCCTTGACTGCCGATGCTAACAGTCATGCACGGTGGCTACATTCCTGTGAAGTCGTTCTGCAATATTGCGGAAAGAAAATCCACCTTCTCGTAGCTCTATTACACGACCTCGTTCCAACTCAGTGAGCTGCTGATAATGGCTTCTTCGACTTCTTAAAGCCATTCTTGATTAACATCAACACATTACGTCGAATCTCAACGATAACTAACGCTCACGAACGTTACAGCGCGTATTTACAGCAAACCTGCTTTGCATGTTCCGAGGGGCGCTACTAGCGCCACACCTATCAGCCGAGCGGGAAATTTGCATAGACGTCATCTTACAGATGTACTCTCACCGCCTACCAACTGTCGTTTCTCTAACACAACCCCTTCTTGGTGTTGGGATTTTTTTCCATTAGTGTATTATACATCGTCCCTATTACAAAATAGATGTGGTAAACGATGTTTTCCCGCCACAAACATAATTTCCAGTGAAATGCCATACTGTGGTGATCAGGAATTTTAAGCTGGGAAAATCTTTTGTTGGAAATTTGAACTTAGGAAGGCAGCAAAAATTGCAAACGTGTAATTGGGTCACGTAAAAATGATAATCAGGAGGGGCATCGTCACTATTACTAAAGGCTTCATGAAAATTATGTTTTTCCTACAAACATCATTTCGAAGGAACGTTGAGGCGTTATCAGCTAGGGAAATCCTTAATTGAAAATATGAGTTTAGTAAAGCAGCACAAAGTTGTAAATGTGTAATTAGGTTACATAAATGTGATACTACAGAAAAGAATCGTATTTATTACTAAAAACATCATGAACATCACATTTTTTCCCATAAATATCGTTTACATGGAACTTTCCTAGTGTGTTGGCCAGGCGTTTTCAGCTGGGGAAACTCTTGTTTTCTTAAACTAGTTGGAAATGTCAGTTTAGGAAAACAGCACAACATTACAAACGTGTAATCAGGTCGCTCAAAGGCGATACTCAATAGAGGCGTGTGAAACAAAAATGTTTGTAAGATTTTTATTTTTCCTTATAAAAAATAAATTCTTACATGTAATAACGACCATCATACCTATCGAACTCTACACATCCATGATGTAAAAACAGTGGAACAAAATGTTCCCATTTAGCACAAAAAAGCATGGAATTTAAGCTTCGATTTCTCTGCAGATACATTTTGAACATTAGAAACATTTTTCTATGTACAGTAGAACTCCAATTATCCAGACTCCAGATATCCTGAACTCCACTTATGCGTATCTTTCGTTCTTTTTTCAAGGCTAAATGAAATTAAGTTTGTCAATTTATTTACGTGTTTTTAGCTATTTCATTCATTTAAATAATACAAAATTATAATGCAGTAAACAAGAACCCCGTATGAGAATTTCTTTTTATGCTCCAATCTTCACGCCCCCTGACTCACAGATGCGTTGGCCCAAACGAGGCAAGCCCCTTTTTAAGATGATTGTGGCTTTAAGGGACCCTACCTTCTGAAACTTTCATACGGATTTCTACAATTGTAATGCTCCCCTCTTTTATACATATTTTCCTTACAGCTGACACAAACGAAATTCTTCTTATTTTTCAAAGTGCAGTACAAGGAGCTTGAGTTACCCAAGGCAAAATCAATGACAGACGAATTAAAAGCATTACTTGCTTTGCAAAGGGCTGTTTGAAAAGCGTTAATAGCCTAAGGAAGAAAACAATGACAGTCAAATCAAAGGATTTACTTGCTATGCAAATGGCTGCTTGAAAGCGCAAGATAGCCAAACAATAGCAACATATAATGAAACATCCATAACATTTGCAGACAAAACGCGAATAACATAGTTAAAGGTTCAAGACACTACTGAATATAATGATACCCATACAGAAAGCCATATAAATAATGAAAACCACGGTGCATTGATTAAACCAAAGAAACAATCATTGCCACTCATTACAAATCTAAAAATTAAAAGTTAACATGTTTAGAACACAGATTTTAGTGCAGCTTTAACCAACTTAGCATTCGCCCTTAGGAAATATTACCTCTAATTTTTCATTGCTTTTCTGTTTCAATATTTGTTCATTCCTCTTCTCAAGACGGTTGGACCTATGGCGTCACGTCTTTTCCCGTCTTGGTCTCTAGCAGCACGTGTGTTTTGAGGGACCCGTTTACCAGAAGGAATTTTTCAAAATTATTGAAGCGTGTGCTTCAAAATATTGAACCTGCGGTTCTTGACTGCTCATATTATTTAGCAAATCAGTTAGGTTAGCAAAACTCAATCATTTTGCAGCAAGTTCAAAGTGGCAATTTTCTCTGTGGACAAATTTGTGTACCTTGCTAATAGGTTAAAGAAAAATGACGAATAATCAAAAAGGTGATAAGAGCCAATGGTTAAGAATGCATCACGCCCATTTACTCACAGGTTGAGCTACTTTTATTTAGTGGCTCATTAATTTTTCGGCGATGACTAAGTTTTCCGTATTACACTTTTAAGCACTACATTGTGAATTGTTACGTATTGCAAAATACAGTGCTATACCAAATATAAAATAATTTTTGAATACTTCTCAGTATGGAGCAGATTGTGTTAATTTGGATCAGTTATGTGACTAACCTACTTGATTAAGCGTTTTCTTGGAACCATGAATTTTCTCCTCATGGAATTGCATATCCTACTTACTAACTAACGTTTGTCTTGGCGAGTATAGACTCGCGTCCCAAATCAGAAGAACTTTTGATATAGCACTTACAAGAACTAAATTTTATATAAATATATATATAAAAATTTTCTGATAAAATACCGAAAGAAATGCTATTAGATATATTCTAAAATTTTGGAAGTTCTCCTTATAAATTGATACAGTTATGAATTGCTATGACAAGTTATATATTCTAGACGACAGTACATAAAAGATGTCGATCTTGTAAGCACGACGTTTATTGAATCTGACATTTATCTAGAAGCGCATAATTGCTCTTTAACATTTAGTTAACAAATACAACTGCGCCAAACGTTTCAATCAATCCGTTTTCGACCAGTATTAATGTGAAGCTAAAAAGAACGTAAGATTCATAATATCACAGTTAATGTCTTCAGAAACCGAACACAGAGTTTGGAAAATAGTTGCCAAAACCCATAATCAATGTTAAGTATTATTCCACAAGATGCTACAAATTTGATATATGTTTATTATGATATAGAGTACAGGGCATACAGTTCTAATTTAGGGTATTTTATGGACTTAACTGCTGCCTAATATTTCCTTACCCTGTTATTATCATCCATCAATCCTTTTCTTCACATCCCTATGCCTTCCGGCAGTTAATCTGCGAAAGTTGGATTTCCAATTACTGGAGTAGGTAACCTGTTTTGCAACATATCCACGATAACCTCATTGATTATACAAAGAGCGTAACTTATTTGGTGCAAACAAATCTAGCGAAACTGCTCCGGTAATACAGCGAGTATATAATTGCCTATTGTCTACACATGGCAGTTTGGGGCCCTAGGATGGCCCAATGGTCAACGTTCGTGCCTGTTTTAGAAAATTCTCCGGATTGATCTCTTGCAGGTACGAATTTTCAATCCACTAAATATCCGCCGTGCATCTGATGGGCGCGTTAAGCCGTCGGATATCGGGTAATAGCCGCTGAGGTTATAAATACAGGTCTGTTCCTCCTCTTTGTGCCTCGCATCCGTGTGGTTCATATATGGAACACTCCAGCCTACATCTCATAACTTCCTACATCTAAGGGTTTGTTAAAAATTGGAGTGAGACACTCACTTCCTGAAAATTTCTACATAAATCTCTAAATATTTGTAATCAGCGTCCTAGCACAGAAATCATGCTTGCCTCTTGGTTCATTTGTCAAATCAGAATCATATTCGTTGGAGTTCATCAATGTTCATCAAAAAACATGATGTGAAAATCTAGGCAATTCGAAGCAAAGTGCTTGCTTTTCTCCTTCCCTTTCGCTCTGCGTGCAAGGGGCTCTCTCTTCACTTAACGTTATGCATAATCGGTAAATGTGCACTTTAGCGTCCTACATTATTTCTTTGGAAAAATTTTACTGTGTGGGAAAAGCGCGACGTACAGTTTTTTAAGCATGCAGAAAAATGGGGAAAGGTGCAAAAATTTAATATTTTTAGATAAAAGGAAATAATTTTTCCGAAGTATGAACCTGAGAGTACCATGGTTTGCAGTAGGTGGTGCTGGAGGCTGAAGCGATGCTAATGGCCACAACGTGAAGGTTCCGTGCGTCGGAACGGAGTACGAGTTGGTAGTGAATGTACGGAAGAATACAACAAGAGTGGGTGTATTTTTCAGAAGAGTGTGATGCGTCGTGTAATCGTGCGCAAGTAGAAGTAGTTCAAAACTGTTTTATTAATTTTTGAGAAAGATATGTGCGGAATGTCGTTATTATTAGTTTCGCAATGTCTCCGAATGGAAAGAAATGAAGGAATGTAAATTAATTTATGTACGACAGAAGTTTTGAGTAAAAAGTTTGGGTTCCAGTTAAACCCAAAGTTTTGGTTATGGTTTCGAAGATCTGCAGGGGTAGGTGATTTCTTCAAGCACTATATTTGTAGTTCTGCTGTTATTCCGTACACCGTAGCTCCCATTTCCCCCTCGTGAAACCCATATTTTTCAAATTAAACAATTTTCTTCAATTCAGATATGGTACTTTGGCAGGGAGGCCTACAGCTTCTTGTCGTATTGTGGCAGATAATGGAATTTTAAGCCTTGACGAAATCCGAAATTAAGTGTGGAGACTGACGATTTTGTACTCACGCTTTCTCAAAATTAGCCTTTAAAAAACATTACAATCCTGCGTAAGACCGACCTGTTTCCTTTAGCCTATTCGTACAAGGCGCTTCGACGACTACGTACTGGTCAACCGGTTCGTGTTGTATCCTTCCGCCCTTTACCTGCCCTTCTCAACGAAGCTTCCATTAACCGGAAACAACCTCGACGCTGTCGCCTCTCCATTGTCTTAGGCCTACCGCACGTACTCTTCCAAACCATCGAACTCCCAGGTAAATACTTTGGAAAAGTTATTTCCTTTTATCTAAAATACTATATTTTTGCACCTTTCCCCTTTATTTTGCATGCTTAAAAAATCGTACGTCGCACTTTTCTCACATAGTTAATTTTTTTCGGCGAAATAATTTAAGATACTAAAGTACACGTTAACCGTATAATCACTTCACTGAGCATTTTGAATCTGCATACTGTTATTCCCTAAAATCAAATACGTACTGATAAAAAAATATGCCGCCCCGGTAGCGCAGTGGTCTAAGGCGTTGGCCTCTGATCATTTGTCCGTAAGGGGTCCGGGTTCGAATCCCGGTCAGGCATGGATGTTGTGTTTGTCTTACGACACTGGCTCTCTCCCTTCCCTGGAACCAGTGACCCTAAATTAATGACGGGCGACAGCTTATAGCCCATTGAGTTGCTCACGGTGGTCGTTAAACCTCCAATCAAAAAAAAAATATTTTCTGCAGGATTTTGTTTTAATAGATTGTGAAGACGATGCACTCTGCTTTCTTTGTTTTGTCGGTGTTATGCATTTATTTCACAGGAACTTTAAGCAATCGTCTGCACGCTTGTAGTCCTACATCGTGCAGCCGTCTGCGAATGCTGCTGACTCTAATCGGACTATGCATGGAGATCACCAATGCTCTCTGAATATACGCAATCGTGGCTGTTGGATCATTTCGCGCATGTCGGACAACCTATCGGTCCTACCTGTCCGTGATTCATTTAGGTCTCAAAGACCCATCTTGTCGCTGCTGCGTGCCTTGTTCAATCCACTGTCGCCAAACGTATAATCCTCAACGATATGGCGTGCAGTACGGCGATAAGATCATTCCATTTCTTAGAGCCAGAAGAAGCGGACACTCTAGAGCTCCTCCAACTGTTTGAATTGCTTCCTAACTTTCTCCCGAGGTATTCTTCACTTTAAAATGATGCAACCATTACATCAGCATGATTCAGAAATGTAAGCGCGCGCAACGGGACGACCGTACATAGCCGGTCAAGCACAGAGCTACCATCTCTCCTCGTTTGCGTCACATGCGCTGCCGATTATGATACTTGAATGATTTGCATGTCTCATGATCTCAAACCTACCCACAAAGTTCCATTCCTGTTGGTTGGTTCTTCCTGGGTGTAATTTGTTTTGACGACGAGTGTATAAAATAAATCGAAACGCTTTGCCTTCTTTTGCTGCCAATTCGACTTTAATTATATCATTAAGGAATATCTTATTTTATTTTTAAGCATAAATTTGACAAATGTACTTAACAGTTTGAAATTACCTTTTATATGTTTGTTTTTCCACATTTATAGGGTTTTTAAGACCAAACCGGGGAAAAACTGATAACCGAGGTTTCACTGTGTCTTCTCTGTCCTTTCTGAGGCTCATAACCATTGTTATCTTCTTATCAGAAGAAACTCAGTCGGTATAGAACTATGTCAGGTAATTTCTTAAATGAAAACATAGAATAACACAGCTCAAAAGGAAATCAATGCTCTCAGATGACCACATTGACTTTTTGCAGCCGTGTTACGGCCACTTCGACACATTATATTAATTTCGGATGATGTAAGGCCATTTATCTGGCCATGAGCCATTTCTTTCCAGCCCGTAAAGCCTTACGGTCTTTAATGTGAAAAAGTCAACACAAAGCCTGCTTAATCCAATATTTTATTTACATTTGTTGAAAACACCCTGTCGATTACACATTATTGTTAACACTAGCTAACATTCAGAATAACCGCCGTGTGCAACGCGGACAGCAGCTTGACGGTCTGGGAGTGACTCAAAAGTTGTTGGAAAGTGTTCACAGGTATGTGAAGCCATGCTGACAACAGTGCATCTGACAGCTGCTGGACGGTGCGTGGTGAAGGATGCATAGAGCGAAACACAATCGAGATGGTCCCACAGATACTACGGAAGTAGTTTGAAGTCTTTATCGTGCTCTTCCAACCACTCTCGGAGATTTCGTGCTGTGTGACACGTCGTATTGTCGTGCAGGAATATCGCTCCGCCCCGGGGAAGACAATTAGCATGTATGGGTGTACGTGGTTGGCAAGGATAGGTGCATAACGAATTCGGTCCGTAATGCCTTCCACAGGTATGAGTGGACCCAGGGAATGCCACGAAAACTTTTCCCAGACCATAACGCTTCCTCAACCAGTTTGGATTCTCCCAGAAACGGTTGAAGTGTGTTTTTTCTCCAATGTTTCTCGCTTTGTACGCCAACGTCGATCCGTTCGATGAAGCAGGAAACGTGACTCATCGGAGAAGGCAATCCTTTTCCAATCAGCGGAGGTCCAATTCAGATACTGCCGTTCAAATGTCATTATCGGAATTCGATTTCCGCTGTGTTTTCTGCCGATGTACTTTCGTTAGCATAGGTGCAGTGACCGTCCGTTCACATCGGAACCCATATGCTGCCGAGTTTGCTGAACTGTTGATTGAAACACACTTGCGGTAGCTCCCCGCTCTTTCGACCAGTGAATAGCTCCACTGTAGCGTGTACAGCGGCCATGACGCACCTTCTAAGCCGACGTTCACATATCACATCACTGGCATGTGGTTCTCCACAGTTTCCACTCGCTTATTCGTAATGGTGCCATTTCTCTAATCACGATACACTTTAAACACACAGCACGCGAGCAGTTCACAAAGTACGCTGTTTCACAAATACTGTCATCCTTGGCCCGAAAGCCGATAATCATTCCTTCTCGCAATACTGATAAATCGCTCCTTTTATCCATGACCAAAACGAATTGTATGTTTTCGGAATGTCTACAGCACCTTATGTGCCCTCCAAGCCAGCTCTCGGCACGTGGCTTCTTTCATTGGCTAAACGCTGTTGAGGTCAAAAGTAGGAGTTGGTCAAAATAATGTCACTCGACTGTGTATCTAACAACAGAAATTAAACAAATCGGCTATCCAGGAGTGGTTGCTGCTCATTTGTCTACGGAGATTACTATCCGTCAGGGAATATAAAGATGTTTTCACCCTTGATTTGTAGTCCAGATATTTGCAAAGTGACGTACTGTACACAAGTTCATTGCTCAACAGGTGCATTTTTTCAGATTCTTCGAATTTGGAAGCGGTACTTCGGATATAGCCGGAGGGCGAGGCGGCAGCAAAAGAAATATTGAATTGCTTCAAAATTGTACCGAATATGCCTGGTAGTTCTTAATAGTTCAAATACCTGAAGATAAACGTAATTAAAAATAAACCTTTTAGATAATACACAAATAAAATTTATGACTATTTGGCAGAATGCCAAATTCTTTGTTTCTGTACGGCATCAAAAATTTTCTATCAAAAAAACTTGATGTTTGTATACTTAAATACACGATTTGTAATAAATTACTGAAAACTGCTGATATGAGGTTATTGGGAAATTTAAAGGTATTGATGAGTTTCCGAAGGAAACTCCATCTCATTTTCATGTCGAATTTGATTTCCACAAAGTGTTTAACATCTTATGTATAACTTATGGGCAAAAGGAAATTCATTGAAACTTTATTGAATGATGTTATTCTGCATATAATTTGTTAATTTTATTGATTTCCAATGATACAAGTATATTTAAAAGATCAAATGTGCTAGTATGGAAATCCTAATTTTAGAGGTTTCATATATTTTCGGAAAAACAGCAGAACAGCTCTATCATAGTGCATCTTTCGGGTGTTTTGGTATTTTTTAGTTACAACTGATTTCAAGTCAACGTTATTTAGAAACAAATAGTTATTGCAAAAGTGAAAAGCTAAAATTCACTTAAAATATTATAAGTATACCATTAATCTGAATTTCTTGGCATAGAATATCAATAAAAGTTTCCAAGCTATCACACATCAACCAGTTGGCTTTTTAAGGAAGGTAGACGACAAACTGCAGTTTGCGGACTACCTTCCTTGAAAAATCAATGAGCTTGCAAGTTGCAGTTTGCTGTCTACCCTCCTTGAAGAAATATCTGGCTAATGTGCGAAAGCTTGGAAACTTTGATTTATATTTAACGCCAAGAAATTAGAATTGCTACTATAGTTCTATCTTATTAAGTATAATAGGTCTAGAATTCCACGTTATTAATGAGCTAAATTTAATTTCATGCACGGTGCACTTCTTCATGTCATTATGACAATTGAGTAGTTTTTGTCGCTTGGAGAAGCTTTGCAGTACCATGACAATTTTAAGGATACAAAATCTGCACATTTTATGTGAGAAGTAGAAAATTTAGGTGTACTATTTAGAAATTCCAATATATTAAACAATTTGATAACTCCCCGCTGTGTGAAATATTCAGCAGACACAGCTGTACATGGACAATTGAATGAAAGAAATCTGTACACTTCTCCTAGGAAATAGGGATTCATATAGATATTCATTGAGATGACACAACTGCGTGTAATATTATTGTCAAAGGTATTTTACAATCTGTATGAAGAAATATTTTTCAATGGAAATTTTCGCATACGTTAATAGATTAATTACACGAAAGAATGAGTCTGTTGAACAGTACAGTTTTCTTAGAGAAAATCAGTGTGCTGCTTATTTTTGGACGAAAGAAGCGCAATTGCAGTTTCAAATTTGCGCAATGATATGGCCCATGCAGTAAACTTGAAACTGTAATTTCAGAAGATATTTCTGACAACGGTGTGTAATCTGAAACCCGTGGTCCTCGATACCAATTTCTTCGGTGCCCAACAGGTAACGAATGTGTGGTATTTTTTTTAATATAAGATAGCTAATTATATACTTCGATGTATCTAATTCAATATATCAGGAAAGTAAGAGAACAAAGACTAGCAAAATTATGACATGATATTCTTAGGTTTTGGCAAACAACCTCATCATCACGTCCAACTATTGTTCACACATGCTTTCTGTGCTCTGATTACCATACTGACGTCACTCTTTTCAACTTATGAGTGGTTCACCATTAACGTTGGGCAAATTTGAATGCTATATGTACACAATAATTTGTTTAAGAATCGGTCCAAAAAATGTATTTTTGGAAACGAGAATGATACAAAATCATTATTATTGTAGGAAGCGATCTGTACCGTTTCTTGTAGGTAAAGGTTGCTCATGAACGGGACCAATTCTTGTGAAGCAGTAGTGAACATTATAAGGAGCTGGTCCTTTTTCTTTGTTTTAATGGCTCCATTGTTATTGATTTAGGAAGAACGAAAGAGAAATAAGAGTAACATAAATAGTTCAAGAAATACCTGTATTATTGTTGGTGTTTATGAAGTAGGAATGTGTTAATGTGAATTTGAAATTTATATAGATAGGAACTTGAAATTTATATCGTGCGTAGAGACCCCTTTGTTCTACCTTGTAATCTAATAGCATCAAATCATTTATAAATGACTTGCCTTCGAAATCATAACCATTGGGGTAAAACAGACAGAAACTGGTAACATAGCCGTTGGCCCGGGTAATAACTCATAACGAAAAACCTTGGTTTAAGTCTTTCTAACCATTATTTTGTTTTCTCACTTATGAGATACACGCATACGAATGCTTGATAATATATAAATACTAATGTTTCGTGCATTGTCGTGCAAATCTTTCTCTGTGATAAGAACAAATTGATGAGAAGTGAATATTTTTGTATACTGATTAGATTCTTCTTTGCGCTTCTCTGAGAGGTTTGCTAAACAAACCTTCGATTATTGGAAGCTACAGACAACCCAGTGGCTTTACGGAAACAATTGTGAAATAATTATTAATTTAATATAAGTCGTAAGTGAAATCTTAAACGAATGTAAAATATTATGAAGAAATACTTGATAACTTTTAAGTAAAATATTGAACAACAGGAAAAGAATTAATTTCTTGAAAACATACTTACTTTCCATACACTGAAGTATGATTTTAAATACAGCAGAAGAATAATTCTATGTGGAGATAAAAAATGGTCACGTTTTTATAGTCTCATACTCTATGCTATGTAAATATTGAAATTTCAGTTGCTTCCAGCTTAACATTAATGGCGACATGTGGTGATGTTGTCCACCGGGAAATTCAGGCTATGCTTGACCGTAGACCATCTGTCGTGACTCCCGTCGTTCTGCGCTGTTGAAGGCTGACTAGCGGTTATGGCTCCGGCTAGACACGAGAGGATTTCTGACACAGGTAAACGGAGAGCCATTTGGCAGTTGTTGTCTTACCATAGCACTGAATCTGCGAACGGACCGACGAAGATGAATCCATTGGGGATCAATACCATTTCACGTTGAAGTGACAATTAATTCTAAGAAGTGTTTATGGGGACATTTTGGTCAAAATACCGACACTTATCATCCTCCCGGTTTTGTCTGAACACGGTACCTATGTCGAGTTTTTCGTCTGTCTTTCAGTATCAATATCGTCCTCGGCTCTCACGTGATTTCTTCCCGTTTCCACTTCCGCTTATGCACATCCTCTCTGCCACGTGTCGCGCTTTTTACTGAAGTACACATTTCTCATTCTGGTGTCTGGTACCGCTCTAACAAGAATAATTGCTTTTCTTCATCGAAACATGCTTGTTTCCATGCCACGGAAATTTCCTTTTCTATCATTCTGTACATAAGCTCCTTCCTTAAGCCAAAGGCGGCATTCCACTTCGGTCAATAGCAAAAGGGAAGAGCATCTTTAATTTATAAATTGTTATTGTTCTAAACTTGGGTGCCTTATTTGTGGTACCAAAATATAACATAAGATAAATACAACATAAAAATATATACAAATATATAACGTTTCCACATTTTCAAATGAATAATTACGTCTTAATCTCATACACTCATGCACCCGTACATAGAGATGAATTTGACAGACCTGCGTTTGTATGCAAAAATCTGAATATGTGTTAGCATGTAGTGGTACTGTATGAGACGATGGTAGGATACACAAATATTTGAACAAAAATAGAAATTAATACTGTCAGATCTCAATGGCTGGTTTATCTTTTACAAATTATGTAATACTAAGTTCTGTGTTTTTCTCTTAACTGGATTATGTCGGTAAGTGAAGGAATGAATTTTCAGATGTAATGTGATTATTTATTATGCTCAATTATTGCATTTATCTGTAAACAATAATGCGACAGTATTTCATTTCTGAAATTGAGCATATATAATAGAACACCTAAATGTCTTCTCTTTAGATCCCTCAGTATTATCTTTTTTCGATTGAAGGTGTGTAACGCACGACTAATTAAAAACTGTCAGCACTCAGGAAAAGATTTCGTGGTTCTGATTGTGTTTGATAAAGATTCTGCGAAAACACTGCAAATTTTTGTGCTACATAACTTAAAAATGTTTTCGTTGTTTGAAATCGGAGACCAAAATTTTGGACTGAAATAATTTTACTTAGTAAAAGAAACAATAAAACGAAAACATGCGAGTTTAACAATGAACTCAAGAGATTTTAAATTTCCTCAATTCTTCAGTATATTTTCTGTCCCCAAGTAACTGATTTTTGTTGGGGCAAGTGTTTCGCGATTTTATAGTAATATGGTCCCTTCTGAAGCACTGGTTTTCAACATTTTCACCAGATTTTAGCATGGTATTTAAATTAGCGTGGATTAGTTAGCTGTCAGTACATGATTATAAATAAAGGTTTTTCTTATAATTTAACGTTCCGAATTTTATCTTGGCGGATTGTGTATTTTGCAGCATTTTCTTACTCAAGTTAGATACAGTTGTCTCTGAGCAAATGATATGTGGTGTTTTCTCGTTCTTATGCCATTTTTGATGTTACGTGAAGAAGTTTAAAGCACTTGAACTACCCAGTTAAAAATTAAATCGATGGTTAGTGCTTCTGATTGTTATTTGCTTTTCAAGAATAAATATTTTAACTTTGTTGAAAAAAGGAAACCTCATGTTCGAAGAAATGTGTAACCGCGGGTATATTAAATATGTAATATATTTTACTTCGGGTTAGGTATATCACGTGGACTTTGTTTAGCACACATTTTGTAAACAATTTAAGCTGCAAAAATCAAGAAAATATTTCGAGACTCTACATTTTAGCAGTTTTATGTATCTGACAACCAAAAACAAATTGCAATGCATAGGGTAAGTGTTAAACACATACGAAGATATATGGGAAAAAAGAAATTCTTTATTTCTTTAAAAAGCAGTATTTTACGTAACATTCAGCCGTAGCGTTTTTGTACGAATATGGGTTTAGGACAGAAACCGAAGTAATGCTGAAACACAACAGTACTGTTACTTTTTTTTCGATAAGCATGACTCATAATATCATCTTCAGCATAAGAGGAATGAACATATAAACCCATATATAGAACTCAACGGATGGGATATCTTTGAGAAATACACTGCTTAAATTTTTCAACGCGTCAATGAAACTGGTAATAATTTGCTGTCTTTACTGGGTGTGAATGTAGATAACCTTGTGGGTAAATTTAAACAATTCTTTACCCTGCGACTGCTATTTGACCATTTGCCTGCAATGGGAATGTGACATAATTTACATACAAACTTGATATTCACAAAATTATTTTCTTTCAGCACACAATATGCCTTAAGAAGAGCTGCTCATGTAAAATTCCAAGTTCTTCATTCAAACACCCTTGACGTACTACGGCCCGACTCGATCAAGCTTTGCAGCATGCCGCATGCGCAAAAGTACAATATGTCGTCAAGAATCGCGCCAACTTTTCTAGTTCTAAGCATTGATATCTGGTGTCCCCGAAACCCTACTGTTATTCTCATCTAACCGCACGTGATTCGTAAGTAATTTCTAATACACGTGGAGGCTTACTCATTTGCGACTGTTTTTTAGTTTCGTGTGTGTGAATTCTTTTCATTTTTCTTGCTAGAAGCATTATGGTTTACTGCTGCGTTCCTTTTTGCACATCTGAGCATGGGAAAATAAGTGGACAAAAGAAACAAACTGTTATGGCAATGTGTTACATCTAATGCCATGCAGTACTGCTCCTTGTGAACGTGATTATTCAGCAATGAACCTCAAAATGAATAATCGGGCATGTCTGAATAGTGGCTCATCAAATTACTTAAGCAATAGCCCTTCAATTTGAAGATTTTGATCCTCAAAATGCTATTTGATTGTTATGGGCATACACTTCGAACTATTAAAGTGACGGTGCAAAAAGATTTCTTAACTGAAGACTAACCACTTTTTCATCTAAGTCCTGATGAAGATCAGACACGGTACGTACATATCAGCGGGAAACTGTATCAACATTATTAGTGCCACCTCATGTATACATATTCTAGCTTTTCTTCCTTTGTTTTAAATATTACTAAATAAATTATACATCTAACTCAATGGCCTCTTAAAAATAAATTATGTACGTGTAAATTAAGATAGTAATGCTATTAGAGCACTGAAAATAAATTGTCAAAAAATTATTTTGGAACAAAAGCATATGTAATATTTGTAATCAATCTAATGTTTCTGTGCAGTGACTGCTCTGCATCCGTTTTTATGAAGTAAATAGGAGAGGGATCTCTCATTAGAAAGGGAAAGAAATTCACCCCTTTCACTTCATAGAAATGTAAGTAAAGAAGTTACTGATTTGTTTTTGTTTACTTTGCGTGGCCAGTAGATTTTGGCATTTGGCTAGCAAAATTTTGATTCCACTAGCCCCATTGGCTAGTAGAAATTTCAGTAGTTTCGAAAGGGCTGATAGTGAATAAACATAAGCATATTTTAGCGAAATGCAAGTAACCACACCCACCCCTTCTTCCCTATTCCTAATCAGTGACAGTTTTTATTCAGTTCAATTTGACTCCTCTTAAGTTTCATTTTATTTGAAATATTGTACTTCTGTAGCATTAGTTTTGGTTGTAGAGATCTAATATATATATATACACTTTTTCTCCCCTTAAGAAGAAACTCCAGGGGTCAGCTTAAAGTTTGAAAATTTAGCTTTTGTGGCTGGATAATTAGGGAAAGTTATTGATGGAAGAACAGACTGCCCCTCCTGCTCGGAAAAAATTGCTAACTCTAATTGCATTGCCCCCATTCTTAATTTAATCGCAAATCAAGACCGTGGAGGACTGACTTACCCTACATCAGCATATATTATGATCCCTTCTGTCATACAAGATTTTTTTGAAAAATCACTTCCATATTTGCCACAAAACTGTTTGGTGCAAAATTTATCGACATATAGTCTTCCAAAACGGGAAAAATGCCCAGGTTTAAAATGCAATGAAGGAATCACGGTAAACTAACCAGCAAGTTAATTTGCCAAACATTTCTTCCAGTCCTGCGTTTAAAACTTTTTTTTAGAAAGTGTTTGTTAAGTGTCTTCAGGAAATAAAGGGTTCCTTGTAATGAACTGCACTGCTTTCTTTAGATGTGTATAAGTGATATTCAATGAAATAATTATATCAGGTTAAATTTCAAAGTGCACGAAAGCAAATTACAATGTGCTGTGTGGCAAAACATAAATATACAGTGTAAAACTTAGTTTTAGCACCCACCAACAGGGTGTTAAATGAAGTTTTATTACCTTTAATCCTTTATTCCCTAAAATAAAGCTTCTAATGCATACTTTGGGCCCAAAAATAATAACACTTTGAACTATTAAACTGACGGTGCAAAAACATTTCTTAACATGAAGATAAACCACTTTTTCATCTAACATATTCAGAAAAACATTTGGTTTAACTTGAACGCCCTTAATAGTGTTGCAACTTTGGAACAAGGGTAAATATTAAAGATAGTAAGAAAAAAGCATTTGTGAATGTGAAACATAAATAAAACTAAATTATTATAAATGCGTCAAATGAAAACTAACACATATATGGATGGCATGTTTGAATTTTTGTAGGTTATTTATCGGGAAAGTTAAATAAAATAACAAATTCGATTTTACCTATACGTACAAGATTTCAACAATTTACTGACATATAATAATGCAGTCAGTGAATTATTTAATCATTACGGAAAGTCATAAAAATAAAAAATAAAGCATTTGGCACTAAGAAAATTAAAAAAAAAATGAATTTATTTATATTTTTGCATCTTCATCTTTTCGCAATATCGTGTTACACTACTTTCCTATTTTTCCATTATTTAAAAAGTAATTTTGTTTAGTCTAATTTTTACTAATTTTTTAATTTTAAATACCTTTATCACGAACCTCTTACTAAGTATATGTACAGTGTTCTAAAAGGTGATGTCTAAATAAATTGTATACTTCTTGTTGCAAGCGGAAACTCTTGTGCAGGCTCCCACCCTCTCCGTTGGTTGTCTGATATGTGTGGAAGGAAGTGAAAATGTCATTTTTAAAGAATCCTTACTTGAAGTTATAATTTTAAATGTTAAAAGAAAGTATCAATTAAATATCTTAGTTTACTTAAAGAATGAATGAATGAGCTTCTGAATAGAAAAATAATGTAAAAGAATAATATATTCCTTTTTTTACTATCGCAAATAATGGTTTCAAATAGTTGGAAAGAAAATAGTTTCAACTGTTATAGTTTCGTAAGCATCTAAGTACGGGAGATCATCTTCACGTTATATAGCACCAGTCCACTAGGTGGGACGGTCACGGCAAGGTCTTGCTGTGATGACGTCAAGAACTGGTGCTGCGACCTTGTTCTAGTGAGCCCAATCCTTCGGGGTTAATCTGTCAGGGCTAGCCCTTAATGTAGCATAAGTAGTGCTCGATGTTGGTTAATATTCAAAAACGACCAACCATAGACGACAAAACTTTAAAATAATGGAGTAGTAAAACTGTATTCATGTGATCATCTTTCGGATATTTCACCCCCCCCCCCCTCTTTTTTTAATCTTTTATCACAAAAAATTTGTTTTGTATATATAAAACGTTTTTTTCTGTCAATAATTGCGATTTATTTTGCATTGAAATTCCTTAGTCGTTGTTACATTGCGTGAGTTACTTTAACTTAATAAAAGTTTTTAGTGAGGAAAACTTTTCTTTATTAATATTTAAATGATGGTACCAGATAAATAAACTTAATATTTATCAATCTGAACGAGTACACCGTGTTTGCTCATAAGTCATAACTGAAGAATCGATTTTGGTGTGCAGCTTTGCTGTAAATTCCATGTATTATATTACATTATAATATGTAGTACATTTTTCGCTGGATGTATGTATCATATATGTGGACGTTTTAATCCTAACCCAAAAAAATTCCCTTCAAAAACAATGCAATATTAATTTTTATTTAGCTCATGATTTCCTTTCTACCTGACGTAATGCATAACAACTGTGGAAAACGGAAGCAAACAGTAATGTTCCAGCACCCCACCGTCTCTGCGGAAAGAATGGGAACTATCAGATGAATCCTGCTTTTTTCCAATACGACAGGCCGCTAAGACCGAAACGTTACCGCTTACTCGAACGAGTAGGCTTCTGGACGTACTAACACAGAAATATTATTTTACTAGCACAAAACCATTGAGCTAATAACCGCTGCATTCGCAGTTATATATGCTCCTTGTCGAAATTTTAAAACATACAATACTATGTAGTTGTAATTTTTCTTATAGGACGTCCGTCCACAGTGAGTAGAGTTTAGGTCCCGGCCAGCTACAGTGAGCTCGCCTTTTGGGCAGGACGCAGAAACGGAAAGAATCAGAGCAAGTCTAGCGACTTTGACCGAACAGTTCGTAGTGAGATTAGAGTATAGTAGATGGCGTCACCGTACAAGTACGATGTTCCTGGGAGGGGGGTAAGGAAAGGTTACCCATTTAAGTGAGTCCAGCCTGGGGGCCGTCACGTAAAGTGCTTTGTCTGATTCTCGGCGGACATTCAGCGATTGTTAGTAAATCACACCATCTCTGACAGATCAGCACAGCATAGGACTAGAGGACCTTGCATTGATGATCTGAACCGCTAAATACTAAGTCATCCGCCGTGCGTCGGATGAGCACGTTAAGCCGTCGGACCCCAGGTACTGGAACCCCGGTAATAAATAAGGGCGTATTCCTCTGCCTTTCTACTTCGCTTTCGGGTCACTTTCCTATCGTGTGCTCTAGCCCAAATCTCCTAGCTTCCTATTTCTAAGGGTGTTTAAGACCTGAGGTCAGACACTCCCTTCCTAAAATCCTCTACATATGATCCTGATCACTAAGTCATTCACGTTTATAGTAGTCCTAAATATATAGACATATTCTTAGAAACAAATTACTGACAGTATTTAACTAAACATTTTTGAATTATTACGGTATTAAAGTAAAGGAAATTAGAGCCTTGAAAAAATATTTATTTTTAATATAAAGCTTCAGGCTAATGAATTCAGGGCACTTACGTCGTGACGATATTTCGAAGAGGAGATATTAAATATCGTTAGGACGATTTTGTTATATAGATTTGAAATATCGTTTAGGACGCATAATAAGTGACAAAGAATAATGCATTGGATGCTAATTACAAGTAAACTATTGCCGGCGTGCATCAGAATGCAGTGTTAGATTTCCTCGAACTTCAAGTTCGAAGTTGTATTATTTGATACGTGTTTTCTTACCATTTGTTCCTTTGTAAAGAGATACCAATTGAAATAATTTTGTGAAGAGTTTTCAATTTATGAAAAAGGTATGTGAGATATCTGAGTGCTAATTTTGATGAATTTTGTTCTTAAATTATTTCTAATGCGTGATTTCTTCGTATAGCAGAGCTAATAGTAACATGCAGCCAATCCGATTTCTGGTTCTCAATTTCTGGGTGATTCACACACACTTCGGTTATAGATATTTCAAATTATGAAGCTGACATAACCATGAAACTGAACTTTGTTACTCAATATTAGATTGAACAATTTCTTTCGTTCTTTAAATAAATAGCTAACTGAAGGGAAGAAATATAGTTTTAAGTGGAAATTTCCTAATTCCTTAGCAGCCTGTTGTCCATTGCCCAAAGTCTCTTGCCAAACCTTTATAACGGTATATAAATATTTACTAGCATTTCCAGAAAATAGCATCAACTGAATATTCTAAGAGAAGGAGCCATATGTTTGAATCATCTGCAGCTAAAATGTTTAGTGAGTGAAAGCCACACACAATAATCTCATTCCCACAATACTTAGTTGCTTTCTGGAGCCCTTTACAAATATTGCAGCAGAGCGTCGATTCCACGGTGTTACCAGTCAGCGTACGTTGAAGGCAGAAACTCTGTTGCCAAATTTTTCATCAACCACTGAAACAAAATTCCGTCTTGTAACAAAGGAGACATGGAACAAAACCTGTTGTAGAATCGTAGACTAAAGTCCAGAAAAAGTGGCGGATAGAAGATTTTCGTAACCCTAGAGGGAGGGGGGTTGGGGATCGGAGACCTTCGTTATACCTTCCCGCAAAATGAAAAATTGTACGTCTATAAATCTCCCAATTAATTAACGAAAATAATAATCTTTTAGGTTACACTTTCTTTCACGAAAAAATAGTCGATTTGTTATTAAAACCTAATGAACCAAAGCTATTCTTTGGTTTCTGGTGGGGAAGGGGCCGGTAGTTCCCTGCATCTTCTCTAGATCCGCCGTGGTCCAGACTGAATGGACGATGAGTAAGCTCTCCACCCTTCCAATTTCAGTAGTTTTAGGCTGACCATACAAGACGTAGGTCTAGTGGTTTTATTTACTTTTACCAGATACAGTTTCCTATTGATGACCGCTTTGGCATAAAGCATTACGGATCGGTCGCAGTTATTTTGCACGGAGTTCCAGGTTCACTCCCTGTTCAACTCACTCCAATTCCCAGTGTACAGAACCCTAACAATTCCACCAAATGCTCAGCATGACTGTCCTCAAAAACCTTCATTTTTGCACCAGACTGTGTGTTATGTACCCTCATCCACTGGTCCCCAGTATCTAGATAATGTATAAATATGAACTCATCCCTTTTTAATGATACAACGCAAAAGCTACCGTGGTTTGTTATTTTTAGTACTCTGTGACATGTAGAGGAACGCTTGGTTCCGCCTAATAGGTTTGCATTAATGGGTAACAATTAGATCACGTTTATATGAGAAACCAGCCTGCTTGAGGTAAACAACGACAATGAATTGGTATGACAATACTTCAGCAAACAATTGTCTTTTTTTTGGTCCATGTCTATTACCACAATTCGGACAAGGGTGTCAATAATTTCGTTCGTTCGACGTCCTGATTTCGTGATGGCTTCGATACAGACTACACTAACACTAAACCGCCGAAACTATTTCATTGGGTTTTGATGGCCCATGGGTCTTCGCCTTCAAATATAGAAATTTCTCTAATTACTGCTACAGCGTTTAACCTTTTTTTAACAATTGCGTAAGAACACACAAACGCCACATTTATCTTCCTGCTCTGCTCACCTGATAACGCACTGTTGTTTAGTACCAAATGCATGTCATCTGTCTCGTGTGATGAACGTTATTCTGGTATGTTGTTGAAGATCACGAGCGTTTCCCACAGCGATATAGGGACGGAATCGTTTGTGGATCGACAATCGAAAAATATTTGACTCATCCAGGTTTCTTTACTGAAATATTGTCGGTCTACTCTTGTACTATATATAATCAATGACCTTTAAAGTAAATATTCCCTGTGGCAAGAACACGTTCATTTAAAATTTTCGTAACTTATGGCACAGCAAAGGAATTATTGATCAAAGCATATTAAATTTGCCCGAATTTAAAAATAGCATACGATAACATCTATTAGAGTCTGCTCATTAGTCCAAAAGTACATGAAACGGTCGTGCTTAACTCATAATTCAGGCTCAGGGTCTCAAAGTGTTCAGACAGCTTTTGGCGCAACTAAATACATGATCGATAATCAACAAGATGTAAATCGCAGAAAATGCCAAATTAATCATGCAAGAAGACATACATCAGAAAATTTAAAAATTACTTCTCGCTTGTCGTTAAGATGAATGATCACATATGCTTCCATTTGCTCCAAGGGGAGCGTTTCATCTGAGTTTCAATACACATATTTATGTGTTTGGAAGTTCTTTGTTCTGGAGATGCGGATTCGATTTCCGTTCCTAAGCAACCTAATTTCCAAGTTTTTGCGTAAATATCTGATTTTGCTGTGTAATAAAAATCATAGCAAACCTAAATAAATTGTATCTCTAGTGATATTTAAACGAACTCCAACAGCAATAGAAATACACATTTTAAAATATCCATTGTACTGTCGACATTTCATTTTCTTTGTTTCACTGCTTAATAAGATAGTATGTTCGAATTGCACTCTTTACCACTCCTTATCTCAGGCAGTGAATCCGTTTCTTAATTTGTAAGTACCACCCTTCCCAAAACACATTTTGGTTACAATGCAGAGAGAAGTAAAGTCTTGAAGATTCTACCAATACAGCATCAGTTTCAAGAGGATGGTCCTTTTATTTTCTGCAACCATAGGATTTCGCTTCATGGAGAAAATTTCGTGTTTCGCTAAATTTTGCATGCTTTGAAGTATTTCCCTGATAATATATACAGTATCTTTGGCTTAAAAGGGAGAAATGGGTAAGTGCGTCTTCATTAAATTATTTGGATTTCATAAAATACAGAAAAATACACTTATTCACTAAACTTATCTATCCATGTTCCTACATGTTCATTGTATTTATCTTGCATACAGCAAGGACTTAAACGAAGTTTCTTGTAAAATTAATTTACGTTTTTCAACTATCTTAGAGACAAGTAAATGTTGTGTATTTTGGCGAATCTGAGCTTTGCCGGTTCATTTTGATTTTCATGATGTGTTAAGAGAAAGACCGCGATACGGAAATTCCTTCCAGTAACAGCATAAAGTACTTTCTGCATCTTAAAAGAAAACAAAGACTACTTAACTGTTCTAGAGTGTGGAAGCTAGTTTACCAAACTATATACATTTGTCTCTTTAAACCATAGCAAAGTAAAGCTGATTTAGTTTTTTAACTTCGTGTACATAATGTTCTTCGAAAATCAAATTTAGTGTAAAATTATTGTTTTATTTCTCACTGATTTGCCACCATATATTTGCATGAGAAACAGTTTTCTATACATTTCAAAATTATTTTCGTATTACAATACACTTACGTGTAGCAAACACGTATATACAGAAATATTCTTCAGTGCTTGAAAGGCATTCTTAGTAAAATTTACACAAATATCTAAAACCATGTATAAGAAAATTGTAGAATCTCACAACTCCTAACTTTTAGCAAAGCTAAGTTTTGTTCATACAGTTTGGTCAATCGAACTTGAGTACTCTATGTACAAGGGCTGTTTAATAAAGCTGATATCGAACTCAAAAATGTGTTGTCCACTTGTATAAGCCATTACAAGTACAGTGTATTATGTGTTTATTTACAATATAATTCATCATATCACCACATTGAGTTTTGTTTTCGATACTTAGAAAACTTATACATCACATGTCATGCATGAGCATCTTCATTTTATGAACTTATCAAGTTGAAACATGTTGTTTAAATTTAAAAGTTCTTATTCAGGAGAACTTTATTCCCATGATAAAAAGACAGTAACAGATTCTTGCCGAGTTTAAAGATAATTTTTTCGACATCAATATTATATTGGAACGGGCATTTCTCATAGTGGCGTATTTTTGCTTTTCTTCCAGCTCCCGGAAACGTTTCATAGAAATGACAAATATTTACATAAAAATTATTTAATCAGCTGCGAAGCACTTTTGCAACTTCAAAAGAAATTAAAATAGACAAATATTTTGTGTGATATATCTCCCGGAACTTCCGATAGTAGCTGAAACTTAGTTCCCGTATTTATTTAAAACATTGAAATTCTATCATAAACTTATGGATTGATTTTTACGCGACTTAAAAATGGATCCGTGAAAATTTTGTTCCCACAACAGTCGGTATAATGCTCCTTTTTACGTAGCGAACATAAATTCGCTTGTACTTAACTTCCTGTGAGTATCTCTGCCCAATGAAGTATGTCGGTTGCAGTTTAAGTAATTCAATTTATAAACATTTTACTGTGTATAATAATCAAAAGTTGTCTCAGTAAAGAATATGTTTAAAAAGCAAACTTAGCAAAACAAATTTAACAAAGAAAACATTTTATCACACCAACCACTGAGAAACATTACATTTGAAGTACGAAAAGTACTTTTCATGCCAGGGTTTCTCTAGGAAAGGACGCATGATTTTAAAGTAAAATTGTATTTACACATGTTGAAAATAAAGGTAAAATTTTACAATGTTGGCTCACATTCGATATTTCTCATCATATACTGCCACAAAGCCCGTTTCAGGACTCTTCTGCTGCAAATTAAAAGTATGGGAATAATTTATTGTCTTCCTTCTATTAAAGAGTGAAAAGAAAATGGAAAAGCCGAGCTTGAGATACTTTAAAGACGAAGCTAAAAAATATGGAAAATTAAGGGACTTATTTAACCATTTACTAAATTATTCAAATAGTCCGTATGATATGTTTGGGTTTATTTGGGGAAAGATTGGAAGTTCGGAAATAGCAGTACTCCTTCGGAAGGGTTGAATTCAAATTTCAAAATTGAGCAGGGCCTATCAGATTGGAAAAAAGTAATTTGTGGTTAGGAAAGGCAGGCAACGAGACATTGCCAGTGAGGTTAAAGCAAGGCCTTGTATCATAAAACAAACAAAGGATAATTATACTGATATTCTTGCCTTTTCGTTTAATATGTTTTAATGTACTGGTACGATCTGCTAAATTAGTCCGATTCTTGGACAGCTTACGTAAGCATATCCATTTGTCTTTTGTCCAAAAGAAGTTATTACGGCTATTCCTTATACTCCTATTGCGTTTCAAACCGCATTCATGATTTTTCATAGATATAGTCGCAAGATGCACGTTTTAATTTCTTCGATACTAAAGTATGATACATAATTTTTGATACACACTTGAAAGGAAATGTCTGGTTTCTGGTCAAAATACTACATTTGAAATAAAAATCAAAATTTTAATAATAATAATCGGACGGTGCCCTCCATGCATCGTCCGGTTAGTGCCAGCACCATTGGCGGAAGTTTGCAGAACGTAGGACTACACCCATGCAGACCGTTACGACGACTGCCCTTAACAGCCTTTCATTACCGTCAAAGACTGTAATGGTGTCGTGCTAGACTGCCATGGAGCCACTAAGAATGGCAACACGTGATCTTCTGTGACGAATCCCACTTTTGTCTTCGAGGAGACGAGCTCCGAATCCATGTGTGGTTGCACAATGGTTAGAGCAAGGATGAACGGTTTGTTGTCGAGCGTCACACGTCTAGAAGGCCTGGTGCCATGGTGTGGTGAGCAATTGTCTTCGATGCCAGAACACGTTTTTGTTTATTACAGGCACTTTGACAGCCCAGAGTTACCTTAATGATGTCCTGCAAACAGTGGCCCTAACCTTTTCTGAACGCTCACGCCGGTGCGATTTTTCAACAGGAAAACGCTCGTCCGCATGATGTTGATGTCTCCAGAGCTTGCCTTTAAGGCACTGACAATATGCCATGTCCAGCAGCATCGCCAGACCTATCGCTGATTGAAAATGTTTGGGATCCTATTGGACGCGCTATTCACGCTCCAACGCTACTGTAAAATCTTCAGGACCTGTGTGAGATGTTTCAAGCTTCATCGGATGGCTTATCGCAGGACACTATTAGGAACATGCGCAACTGCATGCCGAGATGTCCGGTATGCTGAGTCAAAAAACACGGGGTCCGGACGCCATACTAAGAGACACTACTTATTAGCGTGTAGGTCAATGAAAATTGCCCATATATGTCTCAATGTTTAATCCTTTTTTATTGTAGCAAAACTTTGAATTGAACTGCACTCTATGTACTACTTATTTGTGTGTGTGTGTATGTTAGCGTCATTTTATATCCACAGCTTTTCATTATATTTTCCCAAGTCTCGTTTTGTTTTCGCGCTTTGGATCTTTAATGCGAATTAGAAAGTACTTTGACGAGGGCCGTTTCTCCGAAGTAGAATCATTTACCGAAATTCACTTAATTTCGTCCTTGCTAAAACGCTGTAATGACCGTAGATATAAATCTGAATATTTGAGTCCCATCAGAAATTATTATAAAAAGTTAATCATAATAAAACATTTACGTCACACTGCAATAAATGCAGCAAGTTCTGAAACCCGCAACTGCAAATAGTTTTCATCTCAACAGAAGGTATTATAACTGCAATCTCTTGGAGGTGGTCACAGAAGAACTTTCATATTGTTTTTTGCTTGTATTTGTTCTATACGAACATAATTTTACAGGTGAGTTGAAAAGCTAATCCAGAGTTCCCGTTCATATCAATTTTAGGTATGTCACAGATTTATTCTGCAGCAGTGATTAGTTTTTCGGCAGAGATTAAGGTTGCGAAAATGTCATATGTCGTACTGCCTTACCTCCAATATCAGGTTCTGATTTATGAGAAACCTATATATATTAATAGATGAGGACAATTCGGGTTTTAAATTATGTTGCAAAGTAACGCGCGATGTAAGTACGGTATCCAGATTGCGCATGCCCCGTAGCATCACGGTATGCTTGCCCTCTACACACGCCAAGCGATCGGACGTCTGGAGTTAATTTTATGTGCCATACGGCTGAACAAACATATGTTCTGAAGTAAATACACCGGCCAGCGCTGAGATTCGCGATATCATCCATTTTGTTTCACGCTAAAGAGCATTGTCCACAGAAATTCATCGGAGAATAAGTAGAACTTACGGTTCCAATTGTATGAATGAAGAACATGTGAGTAGGTGATGTAGGAAAATTAGAACTTGGAGAAGATACGTGCATGATGAAGGGGGCAAATGTTGGTCATATGTGGTGACTGATGAACCTGTTTAGAGTGTTGAGCGAAAAGTGCCAGAAAAGCAGTCGCTTTAGAACATTACAACTTTCATGTGATTTTCCCCAAGTTAGTAGAACTGTTCTGTACGAGTTCATTACAAGTTCGCTAGGCTACTATAAGTTATGTGTAAGATGAGTGCCAAAAAGGCTTACCGATGTGAAAAAATTCAGAGAATGGAATCAGGTTTTACACCTTTATAGCGTTACAGCCAAGTTGGGGTGCATTTTTTCCATATTGTGATGGGTGATGTAACCTGAGCCCAATTCATGAAAGTCAACACCAGGAGCATGAAAAGCAGTGGATACACAAACATTCACCGAACAAGCCCAGAACGTGCTAACAAACGTTAAAATATATATCATGGCAGCCGTTTTCTTGGATCAGAAAGGAGTGCTTTTGACTGATATCATGGAACCAGGAATCACATTAGTAAGAACGGACACATTAACGATGTTAATTCATTTTCATTGATAAATATTATGTGGGGTTTTTTGACGATAGAAACATCACAACTTCCCAAAATGGCGACAGAAAGTTCGCAAATACGTTTAATCTTTTTTTGTGTGAAGTCGAGAGTTATAACAAAAGACTTCAGGTTCTCGCGCCTTAGAAATGGCGAGGCCTTTTTCCACGAACTGAGAGTATCGTCAAGGACACTGTGACTTTCACAGACACATTGTTCATTTCGACTTGGTGCCTACAAATCTGAAATGCAGACATACTCTTTTGTATCAGTATAACAATGTGTATTGTACTCCTACGGATGTACTTACTACGGCGGTAGGATTGCTTTCTTTGAAGGAGGCACTCACAAATGAATGACCTGAGGACAATCGATAACGCGCAAGGTAGAATTAAAAGTCCAGTATGCCAGATACCCAGAAAACGCCTAAGGGTGGGGCAGGAGAAGGGTAAAAAAGTAGATATATCTTTATAACAGTGATTGAAAGGTTTAACTAGCTTTACCTAAGCCCAAACGCCGACGTTTTGAGTAAATGTTCATGCTGTGTGTCTGGTGATATTATGAAGGTGTACTCCCCTTTGAGCTCACTTTGAATGGTCGGTCAATCAATGACGAACTATATTCGCTGCACATGGGCAGGATGTTATCTCCGTAAACATTCTGTAGCCTTCTATGAATAAATACAGCATTCATGCACCCTGCCTTCGTCACGAACTCAATGGCGACACCTGGTTTATCCTTGGAATCTATTGTTAACTAGCAAAGAAAAAGAAGGGTTACTATAGAGGTAGAGTTACTCAAACATCGTGTGCAATTTGAACGACTTTCTTTCAGGTAATAAAAAAGTATGCTCACTTTTGGCATTACTTTCGGTACAACCCTCGTATGTACAATAGGTTGAGAAATACAAATGACTAATGTGTCAGTGAAAATGCAATTTGAGACACCCTACTAACTGAATTGCTGGTATAAGCTAGGAACCATTCTGGTGTAGAAAAGTTTAGTGACACCATCGAATACATTTATAGTAATGTTTGCAATAAAATTTAAAAGATGCAATAAAATATTGTATTAATTGGTTAATAAAAATTTTGAGTGACTAGAGCTTCCGTTACAGTGATCAAATATTATCAAATTCCATCATATACTTGAAGTATGAATGGTTGAAAAGTTTAAACAAAATACGCATTTTTTCCGTTTTTGCAATAGGCAAAGATTTGCAATGGAAATTGAATGTTTTACGTCACAGGTTGGTAATGCTTGCTAAGGAGATCTTACACTACTCAATATGTTTACCGCCAGAGTGCCAGCAAAACTGCATGCCCAAAAAATAAAGGAAGCCTATCTATTTCTAGCATTGTTGCTTTCTGCTGATGAGTGAACCATCCCAAATTCATTCGTTTGCTGATTGTGGTCTTCCGAATACAACCATTTGAAGGAGCTGAGGAATATATAAATGAAACAAAGCAAAAAGAACAGGATCGTCAAACTTTAAAAAATGCGACTAATAGTTTCAGCGATGTGGTGTCCAGGACGGACGGACGGACGGACAAATCGACAGCAAAATCATGATCTTTTTTATAAAAGACGTGCTAAAAAATAATCTGATAGCTTTTATCTGAAAATGACAGTTGAATCTGCAACTGAGTATAACAAAGAAAAAATTTTTGAGCAGAACATTACAAAAGGTGGTTAAACACTGAAGTAGATGTATAATCTTGAGAGCTCAGCAATTTTTGGATAGGATGGCTCGTCACACTTTCATTACTACTATTGAAAAAAACGCTATCCCTGGACTCAAGACTTCCACAGCCCGGAACAGTTTAGTCTTTTGACTTTGCTTCGTTAGATATTCCGTCAAATAACAACAAGTAAATAAACACAACAATAGCTATTCCATAATGCAGGAAGCTGAAAATCCGTGGAATTGGAACAGCCATGGGTTAGAAATTGGTCTGTCAGTTGCACCTTTAATGTGAATGGTTTGATGTCATTTGCTGTCGCTAAATATACTGTTATTTGCTATAGCATACTGAAGATGAACTAAAGCAGCAAAAATAAAGCTGAAAGAAATGCTTTTAAATTTCTCAGTAATTTTTATTACGTTGCAATTCATTCGCCCTAACGTTGGGGAGCTTGGTAGCACCTTTGATATAACATTATTAAGGTGGACGTCTAGTGATTTTGCTTCCTATTCTTCCAATGGGCAAACTTCTATACACACTTCCTTCAAATTTTATGCGTTCCCAAGGATGAAAATTTGAACATCGATTAAAATAGCTTCATTTTATAACTTGTAATACTTAATATTTTCTAAATCGTAACCATAATTATCCAATCCAACATTTGTTTGTCTACTGACGTCATCAAAGTACAGGTCGCGCCATGTTTTTTCTGGTTTCAACACCACCAAAGGAAAAGTTATTGATTTTTATTATAATTATGGTTATGTTTTAGAAAGTATTAAGTATTTCAAGTTATAATATGAAGTTATTTTAATCAATGTTCAAAATTTCATCTTAGGGAACGCATTAATTGTGAAGAAAATGTGTACAGAAGTTTGCCCATTGGAAGTATAGGAATGAACATCACTAGACGTTCACCTTAACTCAGAACGAATCTAATATTACGTCTCAAATATAAGTATTAATATTGCAATTATTTCACTCGATGCCTTAATGAAGGGAAAATTCCTGAGGATTGGAAAAACGCTACAATGATCTTGCTACATAAAAAAGGTGACATTGAGGATCTCAAGAACTACAGACCTATCAGCCTCCTATCAGGGGTTTATAAAATCTTCACTAAAGTTCTTTCACACCGCTTGAAGGTGACACTGGACATGGCTCAACCGAGAGAACAAGCTGGAATCAGAAGTGGCTACAGCACAATAGATCATATCCACGTACTGAGAGAACTAATTGAAAGAGCGAGGGAATATGAGCTTCCATTGTGCATGGCTTTTATCGATTATGAAAAAGCCTTTGATTCGCTGAAACCATCAGCAGTTGCAATGGCTCTGAAATCCTGCGGTATTGAAGATGCATACATTAATATTATTAATAACATCTATGAAAATGCAAGTGCAAAGATTCGGCTGTTTGAAAATACAACACACATAAAAATTGGAAAAGGAGTGAGACAAGGTGACACCATATCTCCGAAGCTCTTTAATGCCACATTGGAAAATGTCTTTCAATCACTGAACTGGGAAAACAAGGGGATAAAGATTAATGGAGATTATCTAACCCACCTTCGTTTTGCTGATGACATAGTCATTTTTGCAACTACCCCATCAGAGCTACAGAGTATGATCCAGGAACTTGCTGACAAGAGTAAAGAAGTGGGATTAAAAATGAACTTTCAGAAGACAAAAGTGATGTACAATGCTTTTACAAGAAATGAAGATTTATCGATTGATGGAGAAAAGCTGGAGATAACAGACACGTACGTTTATCTTGGACAGCAGATATCAAGTGAGGGTCACATTGCTGAAGAAATTAATGGGCGTACAAAACTTGCCTGGAGAGCTTTTGGAAGAAACAGCATAATTTTCAAGAGCAATATGCCATTATGTCTTAAAAGAAAAGTGTTTGATCAATGCATCCTTCCAGTGCTTACGTTGGGTGCAGAGACGTGGACCTTAGCTAAAAGAGACATACAAAGGCTGCAGACAACTCAAAGCAGCATGGAGAGGTGCATGCTTGGTGTAACCAGGAGAGATAAGAAGAGGAACACGTGGATCCTAAAAATGACAAGAGTGGAAGACATCATGATCAGAGTTAAATCCCTGAAATGGCAATGGGCTGGACATACTGCCAGAAGAACAGACCATCGATGGACAGCCGAAATTTTAGATTAAATTCCAAGGGATAGGAAAAGACCCAGAAGAAGACCACATGGAAGATGCGTGGATGAAATTCGAAAGTATGTGGGAGTGACATGGAGGAGACTGGCACAAGACAGACCGTTGTGGAGGAAACTTTAGGAGACCTTCGTCCAGCAGTGGATTGATAATGGTTGACAATGATGATGATGATGATTGCAATTATTAACTGCGTACTAATTTCTCTGTAAATGCGTCCTTATCAAACAATCAAATCATATAATAATAACGCCGCATTCAGAGCAGAATTCGTCATTTTCATGTAGGACTTCCGTCCACAGGGAGTAGAGTTTAGGTCCTAGCCACCTACAGCGAGATCGCCTTTTTGGCAGGACACAGAAGCGGAAGGAATGAGAGCAAGCCTAGTGACTTTTGACAGAACAGTTTGTAGTGAGATTAGAGTAGAGTAGATGGAGCCACCGTACAAGTACGATATTGCACATAGATGGGTGAGAGAATTTCAGGGGGTGGGGGCATAGGAAAGGATACCCATTTAACCTGTGGGTCCAGCCTGGGGGCCGTCACTTTACCTGCTCGTCCGATGCACGGCGGATATTCAGCGATTGTTAGTAAATCACACCATCTCTGAAAGATCAGCCCAGGCTAGAACCTGGGGACCTAGCATCGATAGTCTGAAACACTAACCACTGAGCCATCCACGGCTCACAATCAAATCATAACGATATGCTCACTAATATATAGTTCAGATTCAAGTTCAACTTTAAGCTGAAAATACAGAAGATGGGATATTGAGTGTTTTGCACAAACACGGCAATGAAAAAGTATGCCAAAAGACTATCAAATATTTACAAGCTTATAATCGGGAACGACATCAGTGGCGATCTGTAGCGGTGTCGTTTTCACGTTGGTTTATGACCCTTCGTCTTAGGTGGGTCCGGGTCCCAGTCCCACATGAGTCATGGATGGTGTTCCTCTATCACGGCCTAGTCGCTTTTCTTTTACTCAAACCAGAGGCCCTAAATCAGGAATGACCCTCAGATTATGGCCCATTGATTTGGGAGTCGTTGGTTGGTTGGTTGTCGGATTTTATTGGCGCAAGGGCCAGGTTTGGCCAAAGAGCGCCAGACCAAGAACTATCAGCCACAGATTTTTAAAAAACGTGGAAAATGATTAAGAGCAGACAAGCTTGGTAAAAGTTGAAAAAGAGTATGATGAAAGCTGTGAAGACAAGGTAGTTAATTAGGTTTATATAAAAATTTATTAATTGACTATTATAATTATAATTTTTTTTTTTTTTAAACAGAACTACACAAAGGATGAGTCACTCTCCTCCCCCCACACTCCCCTGCAATGCTGGCAGAGGGCGGGGACGAACTGTCACTCTCTTCTCCCCCATGTTCCTCTGCAATGTTGTTTGAGGCTGGGGACGAACTGTCACTCTCCTCCCCCCTATGTTCCTCTATAATGTTGGTTGAGGGTGGGGACCTCGCTGAGGCCGAGACAGTTGGATGGACACTGCACACCTTTGCGGATTGAGGGCCGGGTCGTCCGCACGTGCAGGCTTTCTGCTTTAAACTGGAAGAGAGGGTCGGCTGCAAAAGAGAAGGCCCAGAATCAGGTAGTCGAAAAATCGCGAGCTCGGGGAAAAACACCTGTGTCGCTTGGTCAGCTGTAGATCGCTTGGCAAGCGCTGCGAGAGCTACAGGGCGCGGAACAAAGGGCTGCACGGGTTGTGGCAGAGACTTAACAACTGCGGCAAAACTACGCTGTCGGGTGTTGGGAATACCCAACTTGGCTTTGGCAGCAGGGTACGAGAGGCCTTCCAGGGTCTTGAGGCGCTGGATCGCCATCTCGTCCTTCCATTTCATACAGTTGCGGGAGTAAGCTGCATGGGCCTCACCGCAGTTAACACAGCAGGCCGCAGAAGTGCAACCTTCCCCGTCATGTTCACCGGAGCCACAATTAGCGCAACGAGCGGAACTCTTACAGAATCGTTGTGAATGCCCGTACCTCTGGCACCTGAAACAGCGCAGAGGACTGGGAATGTACGGGCGAACTGCACAGACCAAGTAGCCTGCTTTGATTTCTGTCGGAACTTTCGGGAGTCAAAAGTCAAGATGACATTTTTTGACTTAATCATGGAACCATCACGCCGGAACATCATACGACGTGCAGCAATAACACCTTGATCAGCAAGTTCAGTCACGAATTCGTCTTCACTGCATGGCAAGAGATCAAACTCCGAAATAACACCCCGAGAGGTGTTAAGAAACGGGTGAGGTGTCACTTTCACAGGAATGCCTTGAAGACTAGTGAGGTTCAGAAAAGTGTTACTCTGAGAAACACTGCAAGTTTGGACAAGCAGGTCCCCAGAGCGAAGCTTCCTCACAGACTTCAAGGGGCCAACCGCAGCGTCCAAAGCTTTAGAAATGAAAAAGGGAGATCTGGTGGACAGTCTCTCATTCGGATCGATGGATTCTACAAGCAAGTGAGTAGCATGCGTAGTCACAGCAATTGAGGGGAGACGACGCTTCGGAGCGACTGGTACAGCTGCCGAAGAAGAGGTTCCACATTCTTGGTCCAGGTCAAGGTCTAAAGACCGTTTAAGGGTATGAGACTTGGTAGGTTGAGAAGACGAAGGAGTGTCGTTGGCAACTATCATTTTGTCAGGTGACTTAAATTTGGAGTTTTTGTTCTTTTTACCCATGGAAAAAAAGGAGGAAGATTCGTCTGCAGACTACTCCACCCACCACCGAGCCCTACAAGGGAGAACTGGAGGTCTGCAAGCCAAGAAAATGACGCTGGACACAGTTCTGGAGCTTATACGTTGCAGATATAGTCCGTTGGCTGTGATCACACGCACTCGGCGGACACTTCGGCCTCCGGGTACCGTCATGCCAACGCCTTTGGCATGATTCCACAGCCCCCGGGCTCACCCTGCCGTGCTATACGACAAAAAAGCCGCTAAAGCCGTGTACACAACTTGGTACAAGACTTCTGACTAGAGGTGGGTTAGTCTCTAGCCTCCCGTTTACAGCGAAGCCGGGGTCGAAGAGGAGTGTTGGTACACAGGAGGCACTTATCCGGTCTCCTGCGACCTCAGCCGCCAGACATCCCATTTCCGCCTCACGGGTCTCCGCACGCGGCAAACATGCAGGTAGGTCTAGCACCCAAACCAGCGAAAAGGAAAAAAGAAATCCAAAGAAGACAAATCCTGTCAGGGAACCTAAACGGAATCTCAGCAACCTACGAACTGAGCGGTTAATATAAATCAGTTAGTGGTGGAGGGTAACAAAACCACAAGACCGGGGTGTTAGTGCATAACGTGGTAGCGATTAGGTAAAGTATACAACACGGGCAACTAGCCAGTGGAGAAAATAAATAAAAACGAAAAAGCGAGACACAAGACCAGCTCGGGAACGTGGGGCCGCCACTCCCCAACAGCTGGATGAACAGCTGTCCCTGCAAACACCAAAATAAAAAACAAGCGGTGGCGTGACATCAGATGGTGACCAGTCACAAGGTCAGCTCGGGCCGTGGGGGCGCCGCTCCCCAAATAACTGGAAAACCAGTTATCCCCGTGCGGGGATTTGGGAGTCGTAAAACCCCCTAAAAGTAAAGGGAGAGGGTTATAAAGGGAAAAAAGGCTCAAAAATTTGACAAAGAATTCAGAGATACCACAAGTTTTGAAGTATGAAGATATACGAATGATTTTAAAAATCTCATAATTAAAGCTGTAATATTTCATGTATTGGTTTATCTGTACACATTTTACAAAAATGGGTGTTGTGTTAACATACAAAAAAAAATTGTTTGTGTGAATTATATGTGTTCAGTTTTGCTTAGTGTATTTAATTACAAGCAAACAAGAATGTAAGCAACAGTAATGTAATTAGAAAATAAATATAATTAAAAAATCGTTTGCCAGAAGATTGACCCATGGACGAAAACTTGGTTTTAATAAGTGTGCGACACACCTTAGAATTTAATAATTCGGTAAGTACTGGTTCTGTTGCTGCGGCATCCTGAAAATAGATTTATGTTTTCTGAGAAAAAGACTGCATCATTAAAAACTATATAATCTTAAAACCTATTTAGCTGCAAATGTAATATTTCCGGCTGCAGCAATATAATTTCATAAATTGAACAGCACCAATATAAAAACGAATTATCAGATTTGTTAATGAACAGTAACGTTTGAAAAGTTTTAGCTGTGTTTGATATATAGACGTTAATCAAAATATTGGTGTTCATGACTGTGACCGCAGTACAGGATTTGCACACAGCGCAAATCTCTGAGCAGCCTTCACCCGTTACCCGTCAGATATGTAAAGTGGTACAGCACGATGTCGGCTATCATGTTACTTAACTACAGTCACTGCTTAACCGCTATTGTGGTGCAATCAACGATATTGGGATACTTTTAACAGAAGTGTACCCCGAAATATGTGTATTAGCGATCAAGTTTCTATACTCTATTTTTGTTCATTAATTATTCACTTAGGCCAAACAATTTGTATTAGAAAAATACGACACGAAAATGGAGTGGAGTTTCAGTGAATTGTAGTTTTAATTTCAAATTTCCATTCAAACATTTAATTAATATGTTGCATTATTCTGTTGCAAACATCTAATATAATAATTATCATGATAATATTTTAATGGTCTTGTTTAAAAAACGCCTTCCAGAGATTTTTGGCATTAAGCCAACTATTATTACGGTTGCGTACATCGCATTTAAACAAGCATATGCTTAAGTATATGTCTCAATAGAGACATTTGGGGATATTGGCGTCTTCTGTCCATTACTCTCATTTTGATTTTGCGCCTCCAATTTCATAAGCAATATTTCTACCAGAAAATTCCTGAGCAAAGTATCTGATGCTTGATAGAGAGTTGCTACAATTTCCGTGTGTTCGTCCATGCAGAATTGTTTCTTATAGATTGTGTTTTCTTTCGACTGAAAAATGATATCATTTCTTCAGATGAAAACAATGAAGCACGAGAAGAAAAGAAGCAAAACGTGCACACCGTGTTACGATTATTATATCAATCCCATCATTGACAAAGTGTTTTAGGAGAAGGAAATACTTCGCTTGGAAATATAGCTAATAAATCAATAATCAATTGAAATACAACGAAATGTAGGTATTCACACATAGAAAGATCGGCAGACGTTGGGAGCTATTTAGATGAGGCACGTAAAAGCTACTGTTTTTATACGTCAAACGATGCCTCATATTTAACAGAACAAACCGGGAGATATCTCTTTTTAACATATTTTAACACGCAAACACTAAGTGTGCTTAATGATTTATAGAAATAGTATAAAATATCTTAAATATTAATTTCTTGAAGAGTCATATTTCAAAACTGCGTTCCAAAGAAATGTCGGAGAAACGTAGAAGTACTTTTGCTCTGCATTTATTAAAACTGAAGAGCTCAAAAAATGCGATTCAACAAAGTTTTGTTGCACGTTTCTAAAATTGTTTCGGTATACGTATTGGCACCGGTAAACGTTAACATGAAAGGTATGAATTTCAGTTATGATGTACTTTTAAATTATTTAACATCAATATCAAATATCAAAGGTTATTTCAAAAGATGTATGCACAATTCTGAAACTTGATTTTCGATAACTCCTCATCTTCTCATTTTGAAAATGAGAAAATACCTCCAAATCAAATTTTGTAATGTATTTCAATATACAAATCATTGTTTATTCTTCTGAATTACTGATAGTTGCAGTTTTAATTTGGCGCATCATTTGGTAATGGGAAGATGAGGAGTTACCCAAATGCAAATTTCAGAATTGTATAAACTTCGTTTGCAGTACCTAGATCATAAGTAACTTGAAACTAGGCTTCTTGTGTATCTTGTTACTGAATTTTAGTATTTACACATTTCAGAGAAATGTCTCCTTATTTCAATGCTTACCACCATAGCTTAATAATGTAGAAGTGTGAAACTTTAATTTTGTTAGACTTTGTATCTACTTCAAGACAAGAGATTGAAACATCAGTGCGTTATTCGAAACCAGTGTTATCTTAAAAGGAAGAACAAAACGCTTTAAAAATCTCTAAAAATAAGTTCTTTGGCAACCACTGTCCTACAGAGACAACAGCACCAAGACAGTTATATGCAAAACCCCAAAGAAGTGTATTATGAATGTTTGGAATAAGATGCAAATAGAGGTGCTGAATTATTAAAGTAACCTAGCGATTAATTTGTAAATAGGCCTGGGAATACTACGGCCCTGCGTAAAGAGAAACAGCATGAGAAGAAATGGCTAGGAGAGAAATACGCCTTTACTTGTATCTTTTAAGATACATTTTTTAGAAATGTATAAATAAAGTAAACATACCTTATTTGTATTTATTTATATTATTGAAGGAGTAAGAGAGCGAATACACTTGGCCCAGTGGTGTAAAACAGCACCATATTATGCCTATGATCTAGTATATTTTGTATAAATGACAGTCTCAGAGTTTGAAATCGTTCCAGTTTGTTGAATGGTGGAGATAATTCTGACTAGAGTACTCACCATGTGATCCCTAGAATTCACTCTTTACAGGGAGTAGAGGACAATGGCTTCTGAGATTACCGCCGGCACATTTTGCAGTTCATGAGGGGGAGGGGTGCCTTTTCTTATAAGACAAAGTATCTAAAGCTAAAAGAATTATCTGAATATTTTAGTTTGCAGCAAATATGGGGAGAGTAAAATGAGTTTTAAATTAAACAGAATGACAATTACTCCACATAACTACTGTGTTCGACTACTTAAAGAGATAAAATCTTTCTGATCGTCGTTTTTACAGTTGAAGCTTTCAAATGGAGAAAGAATGTTTGAAATCGGATAAATATTTGCAAATATCTGTTGTCAAGAGGCAGACTGACGCACATGGTGAAGTTATATGAAACGTAGGTACGTGTTTCTCCAAAATATGTGTTAAAGATTGAAAATAAGATGTGCTATGTTAATTATCAAGCATTGGACGGAGTAATCACACCCACACCCGAACTGTGCCGCATATCAAAGAACCTAAATGTTCATATGAAAAGTAATTTGTCCTTAGTAACCATACTTTTAAGGAATTCACATAAAAAAACACTGTGATTTAATTACAAGTGTTATTCATGATTAAATAAACATGCTGAATAATAAATTCTTCCGTGTCGCGAATATTGAAGCTTGAACCTTTACCCACTGAAATTTTTAAATACTGCACTTCAAACATTTTTTAATTTAATCAGATTTCTGATTCATGCTGATTAATTCTGGTTCTCCTTTGAGCAGTTTGCAGAAATCGAAAGAGAAGTAGATACAATTATAGGAGACATAGTTTATGACTACTAACCTTGTGGTGCTAAGATAGAATAAAATTAGAAACTTTTCTCACAATAAAATGTTTATCATACATATAATATAGTTTCGGAGAACGTTTGGCTCGGCATCCTCAGGACGAATAGAGCGTACATATTCAAATAATTTTGACATAATCAGCACTCTGACGGACACTGACGTTGGTGAGTTGTTTCTACGCGCTTGAAAGAAATGGAGTCAACAACAAATCTTTGACAAGACGTCATTTATTTCTGAGAGACGCCAAAAGGAAATAAAAATGATCCATCGGAGAAACAATTCAAATAAATTAGGAAAGTGGTAACAAGTTGTGTAACCCTTGCTCAAATTACAAAAAAACATCTAATGCCCTCATATTCCTGTTGTCCACGTTTCTATGCACTCCCGAAGATTACACAAGATTGGTGTCGCCTTCCGTCGCATAGTTGGAAATATCGGATAAGCTACACATACGTTGGCTAAATTTCTACCTTCAAAGCTATCCACCTTAACGACTTCTCCAAAAGAAATGGCTCAAAAAATTCTTTTGAGTTTGTCAATCGTATAAAGCGACACCAATTGAACGGCCACTTCATGCTATCCTTTGATGTGTAATTCATGTTCACATGTATCCCATTGTAATCATTGAAAACAACTCCCAAAGAACATCATTTCAGCCAACCGGAAATGGAAGAAATTTTGAGAGCAGTGGAACTTTGTATAAGACAAACAGATGGAAGGCCAGGCAATGGGTAGCCCACAGTTATCTATTTTATGCAAAGTCTACACGCATCACATTTGAGGACACACCCCTTCAGGTTGTTACAGTCGACGTGTAGGTTCGATACGTAGATCACACTTTTGTTATCAGGAATGGCATGAATTCGGAAATACCTAAATTAGTGGAACTTATTAATTCAGTGGACCTTGATATACAGTTCACGTGTGAGACTGAAAATAATGTCTGCTTACCATTAATTGATGTCCTTGTGTCACGCTCTGAAGGATCATTTGGTACAACAATTTATCGAAAACCATTTGCTGTTTCCTTACCGCTCCATGGAAAATCGAATCATCCATAGAAATAAAATATCTCTGCCTTCTTTATATGCGTATATCGTGCAACACATATCTTCTCAACTGAGTATTCCTTACAGAAAGAGCTTGATTTTCTTAAACGAATTTCAGTACACAAAGGATACGCTCTTCCGTTATAGACAAAACTGTCCACAAATTTAGGAAACCGAAGACTTTATGCACGCGCACGCCTTTAGACCTCCCAATACGAAACAATTGGGAAGTTATCCCATTTGCTCCTTATATTTGCTACAGGATTTCAAAAATTTTCAAAATTATTAACCTCAAAATTATTTTCAAACCTACATACAAAGTGAATTTTTACTGATCAAAAGACTATGTCGAAGACATCACCTCCTGGGGAATTTATTAGATACCTTATGCATGTGGACTTTCATATAGAAGACATACCAGTAGGGTTTTATATTTCCGCTTAAAGGAACACAAAATCTAACTACGGAACTGTGAACTGAAGAAATCGTCTATAACCCAACATTGTCCCGAAAACAACCATAATTTTTTGTTTGGAAACACTAAGCTTATCAATAAACCTGACTCGACTATCGAGCTTAATATATTAGAAGCTTTCCACATATACCTGAACTCATCGCGGCTTGTCAACGACATGACGTCGACTCCATTTCTTTCAACCGCGTTGAAACAACTCACCAAAATCAGTGACCGTCATAATTCTGATGATGTAACAATGATTTGAATGTTTATGCTCCATTCGTTCTGACGATGCCGAGCCAAACGCTCTGCGAAACTATAGTCAATGTAAGACAAACATTTTATTGTGAGAAATGTTGCTAATTTTTTTCCATTACAGGAAACCCTGCATTTAATCCATTGCATGAAAATTTACCTCATGTATGTCTTACTCTTCCCAGTTTTTACCCTCAAAATAATGCAGCGTTTCCTACGGTTTTGGAATTCTTAAATTTTCCATTGAAGAAATACCTGTATCATTACTTCAGCACTTTTCATAAAAACACGGCATTCTAGGATTTCCTAGTAAGTGTAAAAATGAAATAAGGGAATTCTAATTACGTGCATTATATGACTAGGAAATGTAGGGGCGTGCAGATTTTGTAACGTGAGGGAGTTTTAAAACATCGTACTGAAAACATCAAAGGAGCCAACCCAGATGTTTAATAAATAGTAAAAACATGAAGAAATGTAGATAAAATTTACATAGCTATTTAATAACGTTAACGCACTGTTTTCATACAGTATTTAGTGCTTCGCGTGCTCCCTATTGATGATTTCCGCTGTTAACACGGAGAATACGTAATACTTATACCCTACAACCATTAAAACATTACATACAGTGTAACATCAATTCCACGAAGATGAAATTTTCTATTCATAACCGAAGCTTTAAAAATTCTTTCTAGTAAGACACATATGAAAAGTTTTAGAAGAGAAAAATGTTATCACAATATTATATGTAGTGTAGTATTTGGTGAATATTCTGAAAATTTCCTGTCGACATTTTTTTTAACCTGAGTTGTATTGCGATTATTTCACCTGTGCTAAATTATACTTTCTGACAGAAAAGTATCAAGAGCAGTAGACATTCAATTCATGACTTAAGGAATATGTATGTACGAAGCTTGAATACTGTTTAGCAAGTTGTAGAACACGAAGAGCATCCGTACTCCGTTATATAATAATAATTCCGAAATGTAACATACCAGTTTTAATTAAGGTAATAATCAATATCGCACACAGCTTTGTTAGAGTACCACATCCTTACCAGAACATAAAAACATAATATAAATGAAAGCTTAACGCTGGTAAATTCTGACCATCTGTCACACTAGTAGTTGCAAAACGTTTTCTTTGGATGCTGATTCTCGCCTGACCCGTCAGCTGGTGAAGTCGCATAAACATAAGTTTTGGGGAGTTCAGATATGACGATAAGATTTGAAAAACTACAACCAGCCAAATATATCTTATCGAAGGCATAACAGGGAATATCTGTGAATTATTGTGGTATAATAACAGACAGTTTTAGGAGTTAAAGGCAACATGTCAATTTATTGAAGATTAAGATTTTCAAAGAAAGAACTAATGAGTGGTCAGAGATTTTTGAAAAATGACACCACAGATTAATGCTCACATTTTTTATAACAAAAAAAGATTGAAATCAGTACTTTGTGTGGCCACGTTTGTTTTTTATAACTAACAAAATACGATGTCGCGTATTCTCAATGATTGATTTTCAGTAGCCGCTTGAAATATCTTTGCACCACACGTACTATATCGCGTCAATCAAAGCTCGGGTATCTGGTGACTCTTTTTCTGCTACCTTGTCTTTTAAAATGGTGCGCAATTTTTTGATGAATTCAAGGTCGGGAAAATTACCGGATCAGTGAAGCACGTTTATGTTTTTCCTCTGCAGGTAGTCCTTTACTGTCTTTGATCTATGCCATGCAGCACCATCATGCATAAAGATTGTGCATCTGTAAACTTGCATATGTGTTAACAGATTATCACGTAACGTTTTAAAGGACCAGTCATGGTAGTACCTGTCGGCAAAAATGATAATGAATCAGCACCGGATGCTGACATAACAGGCATATCATCTGACTAGGTGGATAGTTCACGGGGTTAACAGCGTATTTTTCTTCAAACGTTTGCCTTTTGATCGCCGAACATGTTCTTCACGTGATTCAGATTGACGCAAAGTTGAGTCATCGGAAAAAAAAAATTTGGCTCCAGTTTTCAGCATTACACGATTGACGACGCTTCGCAAACTGGAGTCTCATCATTTTCATGACAGATATTAGTCTATTTTTATGTGCAGGTTTATAAAACCTTAATCCGAAATCTTCGCTAAGACATCGGGATACAATACTAATACGGATATCAGACCCCTTTGACTGTAGAGAGGCTTGAATTTCTTGGACGAACTCCTCGTATAACGCATTACCATTCGTATTATCGCATTGTCATCACGTGGGGTTGTTTAACTTGTCCGTTCACGTCTCTTTCGGTCGCTAAATTCACATGTATCTGGATATTTCATGACCGCAATATGTAGAGCAGTCTTGCTCACATTCACTTTTCTGCTTATGTCACGTTTGTAGTACCCTTCATCAAATAAAGTCATTATTTCTACCGTCTGAGTAACACCTACATATTAAGTTACTATTTGTACCCTGTGAGTAACCTTTAATGAGGCCTTTTGTGCCCATTGTTCGCAATATATGGAACATTTTTATATGTAACACTTACATATAAAGTCACTATTTGTACTCTCTGAGTAACACTTAATGACTGTTTTTTTGCCCATTTTTCGCTATATGGAAAATACGCATAAAACCTCTCAGCATGAAAATCAGAGACACACTGACGCTCACACGCTTTCGCCAACTCTATCAACAGCTGCCGCTGTAGGATGATGCAACACCGACAGAAAGTTTAATAATAACGAGAGTAGCTGACGCAATCGGCAGAAATCTCGTAATACCAGCCGGTAGTCTTCACTTTTTGCAACTGACTGTATGAACAATCTTATATATTTTCGTAACCACTTCTTTCTCAAAATAAAATTAATAAAATAATGTTGATGTTTTGTTTTTAAACCTTTTGCAGACTTGACATAAGAGCTCAACTGAACGTGTATAATGCACGCAAACAGCAGAAAAATAATCTTTTTTATTCGGTTAAAAGTTTGAAAAGTTTACTTAACATTTTAAAACTTTTCTTCACTTCACTAATGAGTATAACCTCATTTATATTTACATCTTTATCAGACACACAATTCCGGTTAGCTTTAATCGAACAGAGTATAAGAAAGAGGTTTCTTCTCTGAGTAATTAATGTGAAAATGACAAAGCGCCTTCATTGAGTAGGATGTTTAAAACAGCTACGGAATAAGTCCCAATATTCTTTGAAAATATGTTTCTACTTACCTAAAGGAAACATAAATTTGCGTCGAATTGTTTTTACTCGCTTCGATGCATCCATCTCGTTTTCATCATACCCGATGTTGTTGAACTTCTAAGGTACTTTTCTAAACTTGTCAAAAAAATGAAAAAATGTACTGAGTAGTGTTTCAACATACATTTCAAAAATACCTTGCTTCTCTGACAGAAGGTATTCTGAAATGTATGTTGATGGATCTGAAAGAAACCCAATTTGCCAGAACACGAAGTTGGACCTTAGCAGAATTTACAGATGACTCTCTTTTCCGCATTTTGTTAAGAATCAAGAAAACACCAAACTAATGATGATTTTTATTTTGTAAGCAAAACCATTTCCAAAAGCTGCAAATCAAATCAGACATTGATGACAGGGAAACGGACCTCCTGCAACTACACGGGTGACAGTAACACAGTTTCTCCGCTGGTAGGGTAAACAGTTGCACATCTTTTCTTCATTTTGTGAGAAAAGCGGTGTGAGAAATGAACACAAAAGTTTGTTTGTAATACGAAATTACTCGGTTCGTTGAGCTTTTATCGGTACAAAAAGGCTTGCTTTGTTGGTGTTGGAACTTGGACTTAGCTGAGGCTGCCCAGCTCCTCTCATATGTTTATTATGAGTTGGGGACTCTAGAAGCGCTATCGCCATGCGCTGATGGTTTGTTTCTTTTTGAGCCTCAATGACAGAAAAGGAGACGAAGTGCGAACATAGAAAGATTCGTAATTGAAAAATGGAAATTGAATAACAAGTTTGTGGTTATTTGTATTAAGGTTTTTGTCTTCGTGTGCAGGTTTGTATTTATGCGTATTAATGTATTAGAAATTTCATCTTTGTCCCCTAGAATATTGTCGGAGTTACTCCTCAAAGAGGTAAGAATTTCATTTACAAATAGATTTTCGAAACAGTTGGAAAATACTCTCGCATCGCTTTCGCAAACCAGTATTGTAAGAAAAGCGGTAGTTGTCCTAATGAGAAATCTTCAAGAAACGGATTGAAAGAGTTATCGGTCTTGCCACCTCAAATTGCGCAAATACGTCCAGTGGAGAAAGTGCGGCATGTATTCCATTTAGGAATTGCATCTTTGATTTAATGAAATATGCCAGTGATCAAAGGACAGCGGAAACTGGAGGAAGACAACTTTGCTGAGTGCCGTTGGACCTCTCCAGAGAGAACACTAATGATGATGATGGCCCAAACAGGTGTTAGGAACATTTTGTTTCCCAAAATGTCCTCTAATCATGGAAGACCATGACATTACACACAAATCCAGGCTTCCGCTACAGTCTGCACTATGTAGAATTTTTTATTTCATTTTTTTTTTATTTTTCCGATGCACGAACTAGTGAGCGTTATCATGAAAATATAATGTAAGCTCAAAGTTTACTGAATACGACCAAAACGAATGCCTGATTTTATCAATAGTTTATAGAGAATAATAAGTGCACAACTAGGCAAATATTTACAGGGGATACGTAAAAGGTCTTTCGCTGAAAGGTCTGTCGTTTATGTGCATACTAAACGACAGACCTTTCAGCGAAAGACCCTTAAAACGTATGACCCACATCTACGTCCTCACTGGGACCTCCGTGCTCTTCTAGAGTCTGAACGCGCATGTGTGCCTCTGGCAATTCTCCATGGCCTCATTGCGTTCATGCCACGATGTCTCGCCGTTGTCAGCCGTGCCAAGTGTAGTTGTTCCTACTATTAGGTAGGCGGTCATGTTATTCTGATTCGACTGTGTATTCTTCTGTATTCCTTTATTAATCAAAAAAAAAAAAAAACCTCGAAACTGCAATTAACAAATCTTTAATCGGCTTTAGAGATAAGGTTTATGTTTCACTAAATTATTCGAAACAATATTTAAATACTCTGGTATCCAAAACTTAAGGTGAAGAGGGAGGAGAAATTAGAATAACAGCGGAACGAACAGGCAGAACGGACCGAAAGACCTCTCAGGAGATAGATTAGGGTACGGTAAGGCACGCGCATATATTCAGCATGACGTACCTGGGGGGTCAGTGTCGTAAAGGTATAAAGCACACAGGCGGTGTACGCTCAGCAATTCGGTGAAAGCTATTCCACGGTGTACATCGGTTTGAATGACGCCGAGATGCTGCCACCGTATGATATGGCCAACAGGCAATCCAGTGGACGACATCCGGATGACTCTACCCGAGTTCACGTCATTGGGAAGTTAGAAGAAGGTCGAAGTGTGACTAGTGTGGTCTAGGAGTTCGGGATCACTCACAGCATCGCTTCACAAGCTTGGAGAGCATTTCAAACGCCAGGAACAGCTGTCCGAGAGTTTAGCAGTGGTCATCCATGAGGAACCATGGCAGACAGCGGGAGAAATCGCAAGGCACATGCAACAAACAACTGGACATCCATTATCGCGTTTTGCCGTGGTCAGAAGGCTGCACAAAAGTGGTCTACGTGCGCGACGACCAGTACGGTGTGTGTCATTAACGCCTGCTCATCGGAGACGGCGGTTTTTCTTGTGCCAGGAACACAAGAACTGGACAGATCAGCAATGTGCTTGAGTTCTCTTAACTGATGAGAGCCGATTTAGTCTGATGAGCGATTCTGCACGTATACACATCTGGAGAGAGCAGGGAACACGTCATCACACCTCCAACATCATCGAAAGGGACCGGTTTGGAGGTGGTGGATTTCCCGTTTGGGGCGGTATCATGCATGGTAGCCGTACTGACCTCCACATCTTCCAAGGAGGTTCAGACACTGGTATCCGCTATTTTACCGAAGTTGTTCTGCATCACGTGCATCTGTTTAGAGGTGCTGTGTGTCCTGATTTCCTGTTCATGGATGACAACGCTGCACCTCATCGTACAGTGGCTGTCACAGAGCTGTTGGAGAGTAAAAATTTTCAACGCATGGATTGGCCTGCAAGGTCCCCGGACCTAAATCCAATCGAACACGTGTGGAACCTTCTCGGGAGACGCTTGGCAGCACGTCACCAGCCGCCAGCAATGATTCTGCAGCTGCGATTGGCGCTACAAGAAGAATGGGCCGCGATGCTTCAACAGCTCCTTAAAAACATCGTCCTCAGCATGGACAGATGTTGTAAATCTTGCAACGCAGTCAGGGGTGATCATATCCCCTACTAAAGACTGGATTTTTCTTGGCAGCCGGCTGTCACATGGACGTTTCTGTCTTCTGTCCAGTTGTGCTCGAAGCTACCTTTTCAATAAAGTGCCTTTGTATCCTTTGGATTACTTGTTTGGACGGTTTTGCTTACTTGTCCCGTATTCTTACATCTTGGGGATCTTATGGTATGATTTGAGTTGATGTGGAGCCCATCAACTCAAATATTTGCACGCCAGTGTATATGCATAAAAAGATGTTTGAAATTTTGAACATGTATGATTTCAAAAGGTCTTTCCAGAACGCGAATTTTCATTCCTTTTGAAATATAGAATTTCAACTTCTATGTAAGGTTATTGTGAAATCGGCGTTTTCAGATCCTTTGTTGTTCTTCATATCCTATATACCACAATACGTCTGCCTTTGAAAGTGCAAAAAATATTTACCTATTATCGTCCGAAGTATTAAAAATCTCTGTTGAATATGTTTCTGTGTGGATTAACATACGAATTACCATACAATGATGAAGGACATCCGAAGGCTTAAAGTTTGGTGTATAATATCAAAAATACTATACACAGACATTTAATATGAAGGCACAAACAAATTACTGCAATTAAGTTTATGAGAAATTCCAAGAAGAATAAGAGACAGTGAAAAAGTACTGGAAACAATGCTTTAAAATATTAAGGCCACATTTGGCCGCTGAGGTACATTAAATATATGTATAAGTAAATAGCAAAATCTGAACATAGTTTACAATAATTACACCTCTCCTAAAAGCTAAATAAATTTACTGTTAACATAAGTTAAGAAGAAATCAATTCTCAAAATTTTAAAAGTGCCTCATTAACTCCTGACCAAACAGTTAACATTAATATTCAAGTTGATTGGAAATTGCAAGAGACAAAAGCCTCTAACAAAACAGTTCAGGCGAGGCTATTCATAATTAAACGCTCCTAAAGATTCCGAAAAATGTAGCTCGTATCAAAAAAGCAAAGGTGTGAGAGTTATCAATTAATGGGCCGAGAACTCTAATGATCAAGACGTTTATAACTATCAACTTTATTTAAATTTCAAGTCACATAAATCGTACGATAACCTAATTCCCTAAAATGAAGGGAGGAAAAAAGCTCTGACACTAAACTTGTGCGAAACAACAATTGAGTTCTTAATGATCATGTTAGAATAAAAGACCATTCCGCAAATACATACATGAACTCCACAAAAGTAGTCAAAACAAGACCTCTCGAAGAGAAAATGGCAATATCTTCCACAAATTGACGACCCCTGACACAAGCCCCAATACGATGACAGGCCCGTCCAGTCCGCTAGAACCTATCTCACATGTAGTGTAATATTGGCGTCAGATCCACAATTACGGCATCCGAGCGGTCGACCAACGACATGGCCCATCCCAATGTAACTAGGCTCCATCTACTGACAGAACTCTAGGATACACTATTAGGAAGAAATACAAGAAATTCAAGGGCTTACACAAATGATGGTAGAAGTGTAATATAATGTTTCAGAAGATGATTCCCTTAACAAATAATTCTTCATTCTGTTCGTATCTCTTAATTGCTACATTTCATTTTGTCAGATAATTAAGGCTGACAGGAAAAATTAGCCTGAGGCCATTGACCCGTCATTCCAGGTCTGCCCTGTTTAGGGCGTTGGTGGCTCTATGACGGTTTGGGGGGCCATCCCATGCAAAAAAAATTAGGTCCCTCATTGTATCTTCTCTGGTCCTTAACTTCTGCGCGCTACTTGAATGCTCTGGCTGATCATCTACACGATTTCATGTCCTCTGAAAACACTGCGGTTGGTGGTCTATTTCAGCATATCAAGGCTCCGCCCCACCGGGCAGCAACCACCCAGGAATGGATCTAGGAATACTTATCATAGTTTGGATCCAACCAGTGGCTCCCGAGGTTGCAGGAGTTTTACCTTGTGGTCACGTTTGGATGCCTTAGAGGGGAACATCAGACCCACGGATTCTCGGCCGACGCCTCAGGTGGAGTTGTGGACCATGCTGCAACAGCCACAGCCGGCATTGCATTCGGAAACCCTCCGGCTTCTTGCTGATTCGATGTCTCTGCGTGTGTGGCATTTTATTTTCGCTAGAGGAAGACCAACACTCAGCTAGGTTGGTATTTTTAATGTTTTGTCCACTGAGTGTGTGCGATTTTCCGGTCAGTAAGAGAAATACACCACATAAAAAGATTTTTTTAAAGTAATATATTTAATGTACTTAAGAGATTTGCTTCTCATCGGAGAATTAGATTTACCACATAATAGTATTGCTTAAGAAGCAGCCAAAGCTTTATTGAAGTATCATTTCTCTCCTACATACCTGAGAGGGAGTTCGTTTCAATGCAACCATTAGTGCCTGTAATTCTTTAATACAAACGTACTTCTTTATGCATTGACTGCCATACCACTATCACAGGGAGGTTGCTGTTACACCGGCCAATACGTTAAAATCTGAAACACAGACTGCTTGATTTTGACTGAGAAAGTAGGAAATTGCTACTAACATTTATTTCTATTTATTTCCTATTCCTCAGGCATCACTTGTTTCCGTTGTTTTCCTTCTTATAATTTCGAAATATATAACTTCTAACAGCTGTGTTGCAAAATTTTTAAAAACTAAATTTACGAAAAAGCTGTGTTTTTAAACGTCATTTATGCACATCAATGTATAATCACCACAGCCAACATCTATTAATTTTTAAGAGATAATTCTCGGAAATTTGAATACTGTACTTGCTAAAAGTAAATCAAGCAAGCTTTATCAGTGAGTCCAAATTTCTTTCACATTGTAACAAGCCTCGATTTTGGATTACAAATTGCACGCTGTCTAAGATCCGATGGAAAACTACGCTGCAAACAAGCTATCTAAAACGACAGTGAAATCAATAGATAAAACTTAATTTCTGAAAAGAAGTAGTAAAATGTATATTTTTGTTGAGTAAATATTTGATAAGATGGAAAATTATGCCAATGATTTTTTCTTTCCCAAGAATCTCTTTCAATTGTTAGGAAAAAATAAATTAATAAATGGAACCGAACTTTGATATTTATATTAAAGCTCTTTCTTGATTTATAGTGTGTTGATCATTATCTTTCGATTGCAATTTTTCTTAATTTAAATTAATAATTTGATGAATTTTTATTTAACTGGGAAAATACGTGAATATATAGCATTAGACATCACGAGAAAGTTACTTTCTGGCAATACTGTCCATTTGACTTTTGCCTAGAAATTGTTGCGTCTTCAGTGCTGCTAAAAGGAGGTTTGAACGGAGAATTTTAATCAGACTTTTAAGCAAAGTAGAAAACCAATGATGGCAATATTTTCTCATAGTGTATCAATAATAATGCATATTTTTTATAGATACGTAGTTGTTTCTGTTTTTCATGTTGGTTCTAAATACGAGATATTAAAGCAAATGTTTTTTCAAAGAAAGACAACGGACAAAAGCACGTACTTGCCACATTCGACAATGTGCTGGGATGATAGAAATTATGATCACCGAAAGTTCTTCTTTTGCGTAAAAACATATAAATGCTTTTATTATATTTCTACATTTCAAGATATAATATTTTTTGCAAATGTTCCCTTTAAAAGCATTCTTTACTTCTTCCTGTTTTCTCTCGCAAACTCAGCATTTTTTCTTGCAGTCAGTATGGCGACATTTCGTCGAAAAATGGAAAAAGTCAAAAATACTGTTCACGTTTCCTCATCGGGGCTATATTGGCATTTCCTATTTATTTACAGAGTTAAAAGTAGCCTTAAAAATGAAGAGTGGAGAGTCACATATTGCCACAACATGAAAGACATGAAATCTATTTAAGTGCAAAACAAGGCAAGCAAATGAGGCAAAATAACATTTTTGTTTGCTTGAAACAAACATTGGTGGGTAAAGAAAAAGCAAGAACTGAACGCCGAAATTAAATTCAGTATTTAATTTTCTTCTTACCAAAATAATTGACACAATCTCAAAATTAAATAGTTCAGAACAAATTGAAAGAAACAGGTGTTAGGAACATACTAAGAAGGTGGAGATCGCAGTCTACAATATATCACGGAAAACGCATGAGATTCCAGATTAGAAATTATGGGCAATTTTTTTACAATGAGGTTACAGACACCTGATAAGATTTACAACAAATATTGACATACAGATATTCACAATTTATTCACGTTTCATAATGAATTATTGAGCATGGTCCAGGATGCCCCTATTTCATTTCATTGTTTCAAAATATGAAAAAGTTAGAAATCCCAAAATTGTGATTTTGAGAAAAGGAAATCAAATTATGCAGAATGATTTGGGTTTTAAGATAATAAAACTTGAACTAAAATCAGAAAAGCAGTGGTACTTAACCGCTATAACCATTAAATTACATTTGACACGGTAATCTTATGAATCTATCATTTACTATTATTACACTTATAGAGACTGCCCGAAAATTGCACAAGTATGCTGAGCTAAAATTTTAGTGGAGGTCATAAGTATTTTTCAAACTGCTTACGGATGGGAAGAATGACATTAAAACCTCTAGGAGTCCAGACTACGTTATTTAAAGGAATCTAATTACAGGCAGCGAGTAAAATTAACATTCTCGACACAAAATGCCGAGAAGCTATGTTTAGGCGAGTAAACCCTCTACGTAAACACTGATACATCTTTGATTTATTCTTTCTGCAAATAGTGATTTATTCATTCAACACAGTCTCTTTCGTGTTGTGGTTGATTCTCCCCCTATATTTACCGATTAATATTAGGTTGCCTTACGTTTATTCAGTCCTTTGACAACTTCTATTATTGCTGGAATTTCTTATGCTTTGGGTGTTCATTTCCAGATTCAGCAGTTATTTCTCATTTTTTAGTATTTACGAGCGTAAAAGTGAGTACTTAAAATTGTACGGAAAAAATTTAAATTTGAAACTGTTGGTAAAAGTTTTTTAGTTAAGCAACTTTAACCCGTATAAACCGTGAATTTTAAAGGCAGGAGCAACTTGATGCAGATGATTTAGCAGTTAGAATTCTTGAATGATGCCTTTTAGAGACAGATTACAGTTCTTTCTTTGCGTGCACTAAAAAAGTAGATGTGAACGACGTGTAAATCGAGAAAGAAATATTAATCATAAAGACGTGTGGTAACTATGTAATAACACACAGTGATCAGAATATGACTCTAGATTTTTCTTCTTTACGGTTTGCCTTATGACATCATAGCAGTAAACTTGATAATTATATCGTCTCTAAACTGCCACCTCGCAGCGACGCAGTTTTCATGCATTTTTCAAGTTTGTCCCATGGTGAACAGTAAACTAGGGCGATTCACAGTCATATTTTAATTGCTGCGTGAATAATTTTTAATACACTTGATTTGTCTATTACTCGCTCTGGCAGTGCATGACTGCTCAATTTACAGTCAGAAAAGACATTCAGTGTGTGTACGCCTAATACTCCCTGTAAAAACATGGTCAGCTTTTAAAACACACTCTTATAATTTATTAAAGAAGGAAATGACAGTCATACAAATCCGTCAATCGATGTGTAACAAAAAGTATACTTTATTTTGCCAAGTCATTACCTTCCAACGGCAGGCTTCTTCAAGACAAATTTACACTAAAATAGCGATCCGTTTGGATACACTAGTAACCCTGAAAATCCCAATTCATGTGTGATGCGCTCGCTAATGTCATCGGTGCATTTATTTTCGAAAATGGAACTGATAGTTCCTTATACGAGCACATAATAAAACTATACACCTAACAACTCAACAAAAATATATTTATGAATTAAAAAAAAATTTCGAATTACAAATTGCATGCTGAGACAAATTCCCTTTCGGTCTAAAACATATTACTGTTATAGAAAATTATAATAAATTGAAGTTCATCGATTTCGTTAGGACTTTATTCAGTAAGCTTCAACACTCGCTGAAGAAATGACTCTTACATACTATAAGGGAACTGTGTAATAAAATACCAAACTTCTAACAAAACCTAATTAAATGTAACCCATTAGTGATTTTAACTAATTTAATACTGCAGATCTATTCGTTAGAAAATGACAAAAATACTTTGCAAATTCCTTTGGATTGAAAAATCATATAGTATTCATGCATTTGGGGATTTTTCGAGAATGAATTTATAAATTTCGCAACAAATTCATTATGCATCACAGACAGATTCTGCGGAATATGATGAATATGATATACTAGGAATATGATGGACAGTGCTTTTATCGAGAATACAGAGAAACATTTCTACAAAACATCACATACAGGGATCGGTCCAAGAAATTATTTTCGTACCAAGGTAGTTTGAAAAAAAGAGCGAAATTTAAATCTCCATATCCCCTTCTTGTTGTTAAGTTCAACAAACTACAATATGGAAAAACAGCGGAATAACAGATGTTTGAATCAAAAACTGTTATTTTCATAAATTATCATGATCTTTTTTTAACTTGGAACTGATAATAAATAGGCTAGATTAAAACGTTTGACAGGTACCCTCTCTTATTTGCCATGGTTTTTGTAAGAATCTTTTCTACTAGTGTGAAATCAAATAACTTTTACTTTTGTGAATAAATAGTGTTACAACCCTTTATTTTATGTGAGTAACGTTACAGTTTGTTCCTAGTCAGAGATTTAGAACACTGCAACAAACTTTGTGGAACGACTGAGTGGACCGTTGCTGTTGTATTCAGAGAGGGTGGATGTAAATGCTAGACGTACTGGTCAAGTTGGCGTCGTCGATTGGAGGAATCTTGGCTGTAAGGTAGTGATAGTAACTGTGCACGCCTCGCATCAGCCGGTGGGACACGTGCGTACTACAGCTGACGAGCTTTGAGCGAGGCTGGTGTGTTAGAATGCGGTAAGGAATCATTATTCCACCGCGTCATCGCCTTACATGTTGTACGAAAGCATGCATAGTGATGCAAATACAGCTTCATTGGGAAGACGAAGTTCTGACGAACGGAAATTAGTGGTACGAAGCCTAGCAACGGATAAATGCATGGAAAGACCGTCAAATTTTACGTATGGCGCTGGCGGACCAAACAACTCCAGAGCATAGCTCAAGAGTGGAGGTCTGTATCACGTCAAGAGAGTTATGGCAGCACTTGCCGACGCTGTTTGCATCACGAAGTTCTTGTTCCACGTCTACCGTTGCATCGACTTCATTTGATGTTTAAACAAAAGACATCAGAGCCTGCCAAGAACGCTGGCAATGGCGTGATGAATGGCAACGCATAGTTTCTTCAGACGAGTCGCGGTTCAATTGAATGACCCATGGTAAAATATCCTTGTTTGCCTTCACCCTGGTTAACAACTGATAGAGGCATACATTATGCATAGTCCGTATACGGGCCTTACACCGGGTATTCTGATGTGGAGGGCTGTGGAATTCAATTCATTTTCCCGCCTCCTATGACTTGGGGGAGCCATTGAGAGACACCGATATGTCACGGAAGTTGCAATTCTACATACAGGACTTTCTAGTCAGGTTAGTCCCTCATTATTTATAATTGGTAGGTAATTCATATTTATAATAAAGTTTATCATCAGCTCGACAGAAAGTAACATATATAAGAAACTTTAAATAACAGAAAGCATATTCAGAAAGTTAATGCTTCGTAATTTCTTGAGATAATAAAATATATTAGTAATTCAAGGCTATCAATTTTTTGAATATGATCTAACATTCATCGCTGATCTCTAAGGTGTGTATAAAGCTGCTGGATGACAGAAATAAAACTCCGGTGTAGCATGAGTCTGTAGGGTTACATTTACGGAAAGGCCTATCTGTGTTTGACAAATAACTCGTCAAAGGCCTAAATGAAAAGACCAGTGGCAAACATTATTATTTTTTCAGTATGAAATAATGAAGCGCCCAATTTGTTTATATTAATAAGCTGATATTGGAAGGCTGGCTCGCCCATTGGCAGTCGGCTATTGTGGTCCTTCCCGGACATGATCTCATAGCCTTCGAAAGAAAAAGCATTCCTGAAAACATATATCTGCAATTTTACATACAAGACTTTCTAGTCAGAAAGATTCTTTTCTGACTGATTATTCAAACTGAAGAAGTGGGTCTACTTGTCGTTTTACATTGCTTTCTGGATTATTATGAGAGTTTGTTTCTCCATCGAATACTTTCTATAAAAAAAGGTTCGGATAACACGCTGATATTTGTATGGAACTCTATCGCTCGACGTTGGGTAGTAGAAATGTAATCTGAATAACAGGCCCAGAATCGCAAATCATGATCAGCAGAATTGACTGACTCGACGTACATATGGAAATTCACAATACCTAGATTTTTCAATTCCTGAAAAAATTAGTTTTGTGTTTCGAACTGATAAAACTGTTTCCATTAACGTTCTTTGAAGAAGTCAAAGCTTCCACTGGTACCCGGCATGTCTCTTTGGAATGTGGCTCATTATATAGTTCCAACTCACATTTCGAAAGAGCGTCTTCTTTTTTGTTTCTAATTTTCCTGTATTCACGTTTCAACCAGCAATCTGCCAAATGTTAGAATTATGTGTTGTGTTCACTCATAATTCTGATATGAAGGCTTTTATGGAAAAGCGGTTACACTGGATTAGTTCCGCAAGTTGATAATAAAGGACCACTACCGAAAAGCTAGTTTACAATGAAGCATCGGTTTACCGAAAAAGAAGACCCTTAAAATATCCTGGATATCATGACATGCGCTGGGGCACATATAACGTTTTCCATCTTGTATCTGTTTATTCTCATGAAACAACAAAATCCAAGTTTTACACATTATCCCATTTGGCGAAAATTCTGCTTATTTTACGCTTTTTTGTTAATGCATCAAAAATTTTGCTGAGTCCTCTATGATTTTCAGAAATATTTTTTAAGGCTTTGAGGTATGTAACTTAAAACTTGTTTTGATACTGATTTAACAAAATTTTGATATTATAACTTCGTCTCACATAATTCCGGTTCAAGCGGTTATATTAATCCTCTATTAATTCAATTACTAACCTCAAAAATGTCTTTGCCCAACTGCTTTCTGTAATTCAAAACAAGAAATTACTTTAATAAACACAAATTTCAAGAGCATCTGAAAAGTCGAAATTCATTAACACGTACATTTGTTCGATTCCAAAGAAAATAATATTTAACTGCACAGGAATTAGTTCCAAGTACACACGACAAATTATAAAAGCGGATTTAGCTCTAATTGTAAAATGCTTATTTAGGAGAAAGGTTTACCACATTTTTATCATATACCCGTTGAAAGAGAAAGTTAAAGAAGAGTATAAAATTTTCAGACTTTAAACCATGAGTCTAATACGTTCCTTCAAAACTTTTAAAATTATATATATGAATTTCTTAATTAAAAAGAAAATGTGAGGTGTAAATAATCGTTAAAACCTCTACTCCCTTTCAATATTTGAGCGAAACAATTTTTATCCGAAACAAAGCTGGTGGAGTGGGTCTGAAAAACAGTTTTGATATGAAACGCTGATGTACAAAATATATCCGTGTTTTATTGATTAACATTTTTAGCAATGCAGAAAAAATGTTAAAATCCTGAATGAAGGAGAATTGAATTTCTAAACACTTCAATAGTTTTAAAATAAATTTTTTCTTTTAATATTATTATTGGGTTTTTCTCCTCCTATAGGATTTCCTGAGCAACAACATCTCAAAATATTATATATTATGCGTTCCGTGATGTCATAAATACACATTTCAATATCCTACCATTCCTTTCAGAATCTTCTCGATTGTCAATTTACATCTACCAGTATCTGCATCTTTAGCGTGGTGTGTGTCCTTATGATAGGTAACGACTTCCCGAAAATATAGTAAATGAATTAAACGTACAGTCTTAGTTTCAAAATGATACCTGTTCTTGAAAAGCATGAGATCTTGATCTGAAAATGGAAATTGCGTAAATTCGAAAGCATAAGAAAAAACAAAAAAATGAAAAATTGTAAAAACATATTGATTTTACTTCCCTTTCGGTTTATTTAAAATCCATTTTTCTTGCAAATTTTGAATCCAACTCTACAATTTTAAAAGGACGAGAATTTCTCTACTCAATGACGTTCAAAGTTTTTTTAAAGGTTGACGTTACGGATATTATCAAGGGTTAAGTCTCAGTGTAAATAATTTTACGGCAACTTCACAACTGAGTGAAATGCATGTGTCTCGATAAACTGTCTCTTCTTCGAACAGTTCTTTATCCCTCACCTCTGTTAAGAGATATTTACTACGCTAATCGCTTTTCGTGTGTACATTACAGATTGAAGATATTAACATTATTAAAATTTTACGGTGTCTTTACATCTTAAGGGCTGTCATTTGCTGCTACAAATTTACAAAGAGCCAGTTACAATTTGCAGTAATTTGTGAAATATTAAATTTGGGTAATATGTGGTTCCATCAGAACTAGCACTGAACGAATTACATTTCAGTACTCCACAAAAACCACGCAAAGATGCTAATGAGTTATGAAAATTCTATTTAAAAATTTACGGATGTATTTATTTTCGTAAATACAAAGCTTATTTCCTGTGAGTACAACACTAAACATTACCAAATTCATGGAAACAAAATTTTTAGTATGTTTGCCTTTGTATTTTATTTTGTGGCCGTAGTCAGCGTTTACTGGAGAAGTTTTTTTTTTAAAGAAGAATCATTGTTGAAACACATTTCTGCTCTGTAGTGATATAAATCGGCATAGAAGTGTGTCAGTATATATAAACGCTTTAAAATATATATTAAAAGTTGCGGTACAAGATAAATTTTGATATATCATTTTCTCCCTCGGGAGAGTAAAAATCGATCGTAAGCAACCCTGAGCAAATATAATTGCAATTACCACAGACATGCTATCTGCACGACTATATTGAATCACAACAGGGGTGTCACGTCAATTCGTCGCGTGCGTCAATTCGTCGACTACGTCAATTCGTAGACTGCGACGATTCGTCGCGCGTCAATTCGTCGACTACGACAATTCGTCGCGCGTCAATTCGTCGCGCGTCAATTCGTCGAGCGTTAATTCATCGCGGACAAATTCGTCGACTACCTCAATTCGTAGACTACGTCAATTCGTCGCGTTTACAGATTTTGGTTACATACAAAACAAATGCAGGAAAACGTACGATTTAAAATTTTCGTGAAATCTAGTTTTCATTTTAGAACCATCAAATTTGGTATCATGAAACTCCAACTTAGACGCTAGACGGCTTTTGGAAGGAGATCGAGCCCTGGGGTCAGAGCCCCCCCTCATAAAAAAATTTCGTAAAATCTACACTTCAAAATTGCCTTTATTCTTCGGTAAAATAACATTTCTATTTACGTGACAATGGAATTCTGCCAATAAATACAGTGGAGTTTTTATTTTAGAACCACAAAATTTGGTATACTATCTCATGGTACTCTAACTTAGACGGTACAACGTTTTTGGAACGGGTCAAGGCCCGGGGATCAGAGCCACCACCCCCACCCCCCAACATACGAAATTTTCCTAAAAACTACAGTTTTTTATTCAGAACCACCAAATCTGGTATACTATCTCATGGTACTGTAACTTAGACGCTAGACGATTTTTTAAGGGATTGCAGCCCCGGGTGGTAAGGCCCCCCTGATAAAAAATTTCGCAAAATCTACAGTTTTCAATTTAGAACCACCTAATTTGGTATACTATCTCATGGTACTCTAACGTAGACGCTCGACCGTTTTCAGAAGGGATGGAGCCCGGGGGATAAGAGCCCCCCGTCATAAAAAAATGCCGTCAAATCTACAGCAATCAATTTAGAACCACCAAAGTTGGTACACTATCTCATGGTACTCTGACTTAGACGATAGATCGTTTTTGGAACGGGTCAAGGCCCGGGGGTCAGAGCCCCCTACATACGAAATTTTCTTAAAAACAACAGTTTTCAATTCAGAACCACCAAATGTGGTATGCTATCTCGTGATACTTTAACTTAGACGCTAGACAGTTTTTGGAAGGGGTTGGAGCCCGGGGGTAAGAGCCCCCCCCCCTCGTAATAAAAAAGCCGTAAAATCTACAGTATTCAATTTAGAACCACCAAATTTGGTATACTATCTCATGGTAATCTAACTCAGACGGTAGACCGTTTTTGGAAGGGGTTGCAGCCCGGGGGTTAAATGCCCCCTTCATAAAAAAAATCGCAAAATCTAGTTTTCAATTCAGAACCACCAAATCTGGTATACTATCTCTTGGTATTCTAACTTAGACTGTAGACGGTTTTTGGAAGCGGTTGGAGCCCGGGGGGGTTGGAGCCCTTCCCCCGCATCAAAATTGCCGTAAAATCTAGTTTTCAATTTTGAACCACCAAATTTGGTGTCATGAAACTCTAACTTAGCGGAAGACCGTTTTTGGAATGAATCAGGGGCCAGGAGGTCAGAACCCCCTCCCCCGGTACAAAATTATCGTAAAATCTACAGTTTTCAATTTAGAAACACCAAATTTGGTATACTATCTCATGGTGCTCTAACTTAAACGGTAGACGGTTTTTGGAACGAGTCAAGGCCCGGGGGGTAAGTGCCTGCACATACAAAATTCTTCTTGACAAGTGGTCAGAAGTCAGCCCCTAGATCACTCCGCCGCCGTAGCGGCACACGTTCAAATGTATTTTTCATACTGCCCCAAACGCTCTTATGGACATACTAGATTGAACTGGACGCGAATAAATCATTAATATAATTTGTACTAGCAGGGATACCAGTTTTTTGCCAGGTACATATTACTATTTGTGGAATCACCAAGTTCAGCGGGTGAAAGTTAATGAATGAAAAATATATTCCTGCAATTTTCCAGTAAACTTATTTTAATATTTTTGATTTCATTAATTAAACTTTGCGAAACAAAAAGAAAGAAAAAGGAATGGGAATACTTACCTTCTAGGAAACATCTATAGAACTGCAGTACATCTGGCGCGTGCTTCTGTAAATCCCGCAACAAAGAAATGCAATGTACATATGTGATGTCGATTGCGTTCGACTTCACATTGGCATTGATCATCTTTTTCTTACCGTTTTGAATTTTGAATATCTGGAACTCTCTATTTATATTACATTATATTTCTTCCTGATAAGCCGCTCGTTGGTAGTGAAAGCTAAACTATATTGATTTGTGTTTTTAATACACCATTAAACGCATATTTTTGCACTTCATTGTTATCTACAGGCCCTAACTTAGACCGTAAGTTGGTTAGTTGGTTGGTTGATGGTTTATGGTGCAAGGCCCTCAAAGGGCCAAAGAGCGCCTTAGAACGTATATAGGGTATTCTTAAGAGCAAAAAAACGGAACTTTTTACGAAAATTTTGTATGGGGCTCCCTTGACCCGGGCCCCGACCGCTTCCAAAAACCGTCTACCGTCTAAGTTAGATAACCATGAGTAGTATACCAAATTTGGTTGTTCTAAATGCAAAACTGTAGATTTTACGAAATTGTTATGAGGAGGGGGGGGGGCTCTTCACCACCCGGGTTCCAACCCCTTCCAAAAATCGTCTAGCGTCTAAGTTAGAGTTTCATGATACTAAATTTGGTGGTACTGAATTGAAAACTAGTTTTTAAGAAAATGTTGTAGTGCGTGTGTGTGGAGGGGAGGGCTCTGAACCCCCTGGCCTTGACCCGTTCCAAAAAACCGTCGACCGTCTAAGTTAGAGTACCATGAGATAGTATACCAAATTTGGTCGTTCTAAATTGAAAACTAGATTTTGCGTTTTTTTTATGAAGCCCCCACCCCGGGCTGCAACCCCTTGCAAAAACGGTCTACCGTCTAAATTAGAGTACCATGAGATAGGATACCAAATTTGGTGATTCTAAATTGGAAACTGTAGATTTTATGATTTTTTTTATTCGGGGGGGGGGGCTCTGACCCCTGGGCTCGAACTCCTTCCAAAAACCGCCTGGCGTCTAAGTTTGAATTTCATGATAACATACTTGATGGTTCTAAATTGAAAACTGTAGATTTTACAAAAAAAAATTATGGGGGGGGGGGGTGGCTCTGACCTCCGGGCCTTGACCCGTTCCAAAAACAGTCTACCGTCTAAGTTAGAGTACCATGAGATAGTATACCAAATTTGGTGGTTCTAAATTGAAAACTGTAGATTTTACGGCATTTTCATGGGAGGGGTCTTACCCCCGGGCTCCAACCCCTTCCAAAAACCATCTAGCGTCTAAGTTAGTGTACCATGAGATAGTATACCAGATTTGGTGGTTCTGAATTGAAAACTGTAGATTTTAAGAGAATTTTGTATGCGGGGGCTTTGACCCTCCGGGACTTTACCCGTTCCAAAAACGGTCTCCCGTCTAAGTTAGAGTTCCATGAGATAGTATACCAAATTTGGTGGTTTGAAATTGGAAACTGTAGATTTTGCGAATTTTTTTATGAGGCGGGCCCTTACCCCCCAGGCTGCAACCCCTTCAAAAAATCGTCTAGCGTGTAAGTTAGAGCACCATGAGATAGTACACCAGATTAGGTGGTTCTGAATTGAAAACTGTAGTTTTTAAGAAAATTTTGTATGTGGGGGCTCTGACCCCCGGGCCTTGACCCGTTCCAAAAACCTTCTGCCGTCTAAGTTAGAGTACCATGAGATAGTATACCAAATTCGGTGGTTCTAAATTAAAAAACTGTAGATTTTGCGAATTGCGAAGTGTTTTTATGAGGGGGGCCCTTTTCCCTCTAGCTGCAACCCCTTCAAAAAATCGTCTAGCATCTAAGTTAAAGTACCAAGAGATAGTATACCAGATTTGGTGTTTCTGAATTGAAAATTATAGTTTTTAATTAAATTTTGTATGTGGGGGGCTCTAACCCCCTGGCCTTGACCCGTTCCAAAAACCGTCTACTGTCGAAGTTAGAGTACCATGAGATAGTATACCAAATTTGGTGCTTCTAAGATGAAAACTGTAGATTTTACGAAATTTTTATGAGGGGGGGGGTTGGCTCCGATCTCCCGGGCTCCAACGCCTTCCAAAAACCGTCTAGAGTCTAAGTTAAAGTTTCATGATACCAAATTTGATGGTTCTGAAATGAAAAGTAGATTTCACGAAAATTTTGTATGTATGTGGGGGTGGGGGTGGGGGGCTCTGACTCCCTCGGCCTTGAACTGTTCCAAAAACCGACAACCGTCTAAGTTAGAGTACCATGAGATAGGATACCTGACTTGGTGGTTCTGAATTGAAAACTGTAGATTTTACGAATATTTTGTATATGGGGGTCTCTGACCAACCGGGCCTCTGACCCGTTCCAAAAACCGACAACCGTCTAAGTTAGAGTACCATGAGATAGGATACCTGACTTGGTGGTTCTGAATTGAAAACTGTAGATTTTACGAATATTTTGTATATGGGGGTCTCTGACCAACCGGGCCTCTGACCCGTTCCAAAAACCGTCTACTGTCTAATATTTTTAATGCCAAAGAAACAGCGTAATATTCCTATCCTGTCTGAGTATCCAAACTTTATAAATTTGATTAGGGAGGAAGACGTTCGAAATCGTACGTTTCCCTGCATTCGGTTTGTATGTAACCAAATCTGTAAACGCGACGAATTGACGTAGTCGACGAATTTGTCCGCGGCGAATTGACGCTCGACGAATCGTCGTGGTCCACGAATTGACGCGCGACGAATTGACGCAGGCGACGAATTGACGCGCCACGAATTGACGCGCGACGAATTGACGCAGTCGACGAATTGACGTAGTCGACGAATTGGCGCACGCGACGAATTGACGTAGAACCATCACAGGAAACTAAGATGTATTTTTAAGTATTTTTTTGTTCGGTGCACACTGATTCAGAAGAAAGCAGTTGTCCTAAATTTTTAGTAATGTAGAAATTGTTGGCTGCCTATATACACTCCTGCTCACGGTGGACAATAAATTTAGAAAGATGTGAAAAAAATACTTTTGTACGTTGGGTAAAACTTTAATCTTTCTTAAACTTGTGGTTGACCAAAGCTTGATCTATCTACTGTAACTTTATGTAATTTGCATGCAGTTGAATTTACCCAAAATTTTCATAGCACATATTTTCAGAAAAATAGCAGGGAAATCATGGTTCGTACATGAGGATAATACATGGCGGACTCGCTAGCCAACATTGTTAATTGACAGAACATTACACAGGTATCAGTAACCGTACCAAAATTGTTGAGAGTTTAATATTTGTTATAAATTTTTCAACGCTTTGCATCAGAAGAGCTCTTAACAAAATTTGGGCAGCCATCCTGTTTTCCAAGGAACAGCCCAATCACTTTAAAATTACTGCATTATCAAACTAAACAAAATTTGCATAGTAAAGACAAACATATATCAATAAAAAATAATAGGTGAGAGACCTAAAAGGTAACATTGACATTGAATCGAATAGAAAATGTTTCGATTAGCGTGAATCTCAATTACCTTTTTTTGACAAAGCTACTTCCCGAAAATAAAATGTTTTCAGAAAAGACGGTCAGGTTTTGGTAGACACAGTTGTTTTATAAAACGAAATTTTATTTCCTCCCCAATCATGATTTCAATATTTCATGTGCCGTTGTGGATTAATTTTAATATATTATTTCATTATTTTTTCCTGTAATACCAAATAATGAAATGAATATGTAAATAAACTTTATTTGTTTACCGATTTTTTTAAACTTACCAAAACGGCTATCTTAAATTTCGAAAAAAATAATGTATCATGAAAGCTGATTGACAATATAAGAGTTTCAAGTACAGATGACATATTTAGGGTTTTCACATCGCTACGAAGTTCAGCGTCCGTACTGTGTATTTCACTGCGTTAATTAAATTACTACTTTACTGAAACTGAAATCCCTCTGGTGCCTACTTATCGTAAATGTAAAACCAAAAGATAAACGGGAAGATGAAACATTTTTCATATTCAACGCAAAATGTGCACATTTTTTATTGACAAATACTTTGAGGGAGAACCGCTTCTTTGTGTTGCAAAACTTTTAATATTTTTACGTACTGCAGTAAACCGGTAAAAGGATAGGAAGTGGTGTATTGCTGTAATGCCACAGAAAATCCGGTGAGCTATCGGAAGCATGGCAAAATAATAAACGTCCCTCGCACATTTTATGTACTGTAATCCCCAAAACAGAAGGTTTGACTTTTGTTTTGTTTTTTGTAAGTAACGGTCCCAAGACTGGAAGAACGATTATACAAATATCTGATGTATTTAATATTAATGCAAAAGGTGCCGAACTTTGAAATCTTGTGTTTCCTCAAATGTAGGTCATGCTGTAAATCATCAAAGATGTGGTTTCTCGGTTCCACATAATTTTCAGTGATGTATATTTCAAAGATGCGGTTTTCTACCCGTATAATATCATGTGTCCAAACTTAATCAAGTCCTTACAGACCAAAACTTTTGTTACTGGGACGAATATTCGAATGAATCCAGAAAATTTGGTTGCATTGCTACATAATTTTGTCCCTCATCATATGCTAAATGTTCAGCTTTTTATTTTGCAAGAAAATAGAACCAATTAAATACTCAAAATGCTTAACACAGATGAAAGATTTTGATATATAAAAATTATGGTATACACCTTATTTCCGCAGATTAGAGAGCAGATCAATGAGAAATGATATTTGAATTTCGGTATCATGAAAATACCTTCCGAAAAGCACATGCCTGTGTTCACGACATGGAAAGTGTTATTCCTAACATTAAGGAAAATTCAAAGTTCTACGTATTTTAATGAAATATATGTTCTTTTCCATTGCTGAATGAAAATGTTTGAATCGGGCACATCACTGGTGTACGGTGGTTCTCAATATATGTGTGCTTGTGTGTGTGTAATGAACGAAGAAAACTAGAAATAAAAACATGGTTTACTTATAAACATTTAATTTTCTTTACAGAAATACTTATTACGTTTAAAATAAAGCAAATAAAATCATAAGGATATTTTAACGATTTAAAAGTATTTTTACCCTTTTTCAAGCATTGTGAGTTGTTTTTTCCCTTCCTGAGAATCACCTGCTGCACAGTGCAAAATCACATAGCCTCAGGAGCATACACACTTTTAATTTAACTACAAATGAAGGGAATTACTAATTTGCTGCACCACACTGCATTTCATAAACGGCGAGTGTCATCTCGTCTTTTTTTCCTGAGTGCAGTTGTAAGGAGATTTAAACTTTAGAAAATTATTACATTTATAAAATAAAATTTCAAAATAAAATACTGGAAATGTTTAAACAAAGCAATGTGCCATTTAAAGAGTCGGCAATACTTGGTTTATTTTAAGGCTGCGTTCCATAGAGGGATTTAGTTAGAAATTAAATATTTCAAGTGCTCTGCTTCTTGGAAAATTTCGACAAACTTGTGCAGATTACCGATGGCAGTTTCATCTTGTTTGTCGGCGTCGTCATCGTCATCTTCGTCAGAGGAAGTTTTCACAAGTTCATTTAACTTTTCATTTAGTCAACGGTTCTTGATGTCCAATAAAATCTGCTATTTCTTCCTCCAGGATATCGACGAAGCCTTCAGCCCCCCAATATATTTGGCCATCTGAGTAATATATTTTGCTTCCTCGTTGATGGGAGGAAAACCTTTAAAATCATTGACACCGCAAGGGCCGCCAGGACGCAATGAGAGATTTTTTCGTAGCTCCATTTCCCATGTGATATGAATCTAAGAGTAGGGCTGACCACGTGTAATTGAATCCGCGTAAAACAAATCCCCGAAAAATGCCGCACCATTGTATTCCTAAACAACCTGAGCTTGCAAAGTGACACACGAAGGAATTTCTGGCAAATTTGTTTTAGTCAAAAGGAGACATACGAAATCTCGCTAACCATGTAAATGAAAGTACTTGAAATATTAAAATTTGTGCAACCCAAAATCACAGTGCAAAAAAAAGTTTCAGTTATTATTGACTGATAAAAATGTTGCTAACGAGGAGGAAACCCGGTTACCAAATTTCTGTGTCACGGTAATTGGTGCGAAATTTCTACTATCACAGAGCATTTAATTTGCCCCCATTCAGTACATCAAAGTAAGCAAATTATCGTCTGAATTTTCCATGTTACTATGATTAGAATTATGTATTCTCACATAATGATCGTTACATTTTAGCCAACGAGCATGCAAAGTAGAAAACATTTCACCTACAAGTTTCTGGGTAAGAGCCAGTCTGGTGTATTGCAGTACAGTTTAAACACGCACACACACACACACATATATACACTGAAGTGCCGGAAAAACTGGTACACCAGTCTAATACTTGGTAGGTCCCCCACAGGAGCGCAGGACTGCAGAAATACGACGGTACATCAACTCCACTGGCTTCTGAAAATATGTTGTAGGCAATGCACACCATACTTCCTGCAGAGCGTTCCACAATTTGGGTGTATTCCGCAGTCTCGGATTCCTGTGTTCGATAGCGCGATGAATGGCATCCCAAATGTGTTGTATCACGTTCAGGTCTGGGAACATGGGTGGGATAGCAACACCCCAAACTCAGATGAATGCTTCTCTCACCATAATGTGGCGTCCCAGCACTTGTGGGGAGGTGCATTGTACTGTTGGAACAGGCCCAACTCATCAGCATGAATGCAAGACATGAACGGGTATACCTCGTCAGAAAGGATGCGCACATACTGTTGGCCGGTCACAGACGTTTGTAGACATACCAGAGATACCAGGGAAGTCAAGCGAAACACACCCCATACCATTACGGACCCCACCAGCCGGTACAACTCCCTGTTAACAGGTGGGATCCATGGCTTCAAGGGGTTTGCGCCACACACGAATCCTTCCACCTGCCCGATATAGTTGGAAACGCGACTCGTCAGACCAAGCTACTCTTTTCCAGTCATCATGTGTCCAGTGGTGTTGTTGCCGTACCCAAGCGAGGCGCATAGCTCTGTGTCATTCACCCATCAAGGCGACTCAATTTGGGCGTCGGTTCCCAAAGCCCATATCGTGCAGGGTACGTTGCACAGTCCAGACGCTGATGCTTGCTAAAGCTCCAGCATTGAATTTCGATGATGCCTGCGAGCGTGTTGCAGTCCTAACGCGTGAAACGATTCTTGTCAGCAGACGATCGTCACGTTCAGCCAATGTCTTTTTACGGCCACATTGTTATCGTAGGTTGGAAGTTTTGCCGGAGTTCTTGTAGTCACGGTATACCCTCGCATTAGTCGTCCGTGAAAATCCGAACTTCGTTTCTACCTCCGAAAAACTATGGCCCATCTCACGAGCGCAAACTATAACACCGCGTACAAAATCGCTTAAATCGTTATTACTTGTCATTCGCATGCCGAAAACAGCTCTGACTGCTGGCAAGGATCTCTATCGCTTTATATACGCACTGGCGGACACAACCGAGTACGCGCATAGGTGACGTTGCTATGTATTTTGCATAAGCTCGTCTGTACCAGTTTTTCTGGCTCTTCAGTATATATGAGGGTGGTCCTTATTTTCAAAAACTATAAATCTTTTGCTCACACCCGTCACAAATATTTCTTTATATCATAATAAACTTATGTTAAGATTTCATGAAGATTAAATGATATTTAGGCGTTGCCCAAGCAGTTTTACTGAACTAGTATAAAGCGGATTGAACCACTTAACAATTTTGCCCGTGCAACGTACATGCACTGTATTTTAAATATAGTTTAATGGCGCCTGTACAGATGGCTCTAGTAATCCAGTATATTTTTCATTAAAAAACTAGTTTTATTGTGAGTTGTTCAGAAGAACGGGGAATATTTTTAATTGCTCGCATTACAAGCCGACTTCTTCGTTATATTTTATTGCTCTTGTATGTTTTCTGACAGTTCAGTAAGTTATTTTTTATTTGTTTTGCTTTCAGAAACAAGAGAAAACTATTAAATGAAGAAAGACATAATATTCATAATACATGAAAAATTCACAGAATATTCAAGCAAAGCAAACTAAATGTGATTGTACCACTTACTGGTCATCTATGCAACACTTCTTAGGAAACTTGAAAATTTCCCGCTCCAGGACGTTGAAATGTTCAATTTTTCTGAGAAGTGTTACATGGATGACCAGTAAGTGGTTCAAGCAAATTTAGTTTGCTTTCCTTGAATATTCAGAAAACTATTCAGTATTCATGAAATAATATTATGGCCGATTCAGAACACATCCATTGTTGATTGCATGTGAAACTATTCACAGAGTTTCTGTTTTTACAGTTATGTTTACTGGAAGCAAAACAACATTGTATCTCCGGGATCATCCAGTTTCTGAACTCTCAAATGTACGTCTGGTTTAAAATAGGGAGGTTTTGGAGCAGATATATCATATCCACTTAACGTTAAAGAAATCGATTCGGAAGGTATCATCCTCGGTGACAAAACAAGCTACAGAAGGGTGTGTGGATCAAGGTTCGTATACCAACATGTAGGAAGATCATTCCATTACAAAACTAGAAAAACTTCATATAGAATGGACAAACCTAAAGAAACACTGTGATCGAGACTCTCAAACTCTCCAATAAATAGACGATGTCATCGCTCTGTCTACATTTTTTTATAAACACCGCATAGTAACTGAAAATATTTTCTACCAACATCGCTGGGAATCGAATCCTAGTTCTCTCGATAACTAGCAGTGCTTTCGCTTTACGCTGCGGTTACATCGTCAATTTTTATTATCTGCACGTATTTGAAATATATTCACCAACACCATTCAATAGAATACGCGTCCTGTACTAAACTGAATAATCTCTTCGATATTGCTAATGCTGAGGCATTTAATTTATCAAAATAGAAGAAGACAAGAAATTTAACCTTGGGCAACGAGAACCTGGACGTCGTTCTTATATTGGCTTAGGTGACACCGCGTTAGCATCTAAAGACGCACGTAAAGTTCAACGTGTTGAACAGAAAAATAAAGAAAAGATTTAGAAAAGCTGAAAAAAGTCATCCTCCAGTTTTAGTTAGCCAAAATGCAGTTATGATAAAGATGACACAACTGAAAATCAGTCTTCTGGAAGAAATAAAGTTGAAGAGCACCTATTGCACGAGGAATCCAGCAACGAAAGAAATGATTCTCCTCCTACGAAAAGGACCAGCAGAGCGAAGGTAAATGTTATAATTCTGTCACTTGCTCCTGCCTTAGACTGTACGCAAATGAGAGACAAAGGGGCCACCTCTGTTATTGCTGAAACAGCCTGTTGTGTTGGGCATAACATGGAAGATTTGTAATATAATCGCAGTTCTACAAAACGTTACCGTGAAAAACATCGTTTTCAAATCGCAGCTGCGTTAATGCAAAGGATCTATCTAAGCACGTGACCGTACCAAACTACTGCCTCGCACTTTAGACTGGACTACGCTAACTCTCTGGCAACTGCGCTCCATGTTGCAACACCAAAGTCCCACATGATTGCATGCTGAAGCCCCCTATTGGAGCTCACAATGTTCTGTTTTAATGCCTCAGCCTACACTCCTTAAACTCTAAGTTTTCACTCCCTCCTTCTCCCCTGTCCAGTCAAGCCCCGCTGCCTGTTTCTTCCTTTCTCTGTGTAGCCTGAAAAGAAAGCCTCACGCAGTCAGATGTCAGTTCATCCTTGAATGTTACAATGTTCCACTCTGTTATTGCCCCACCTTAGGTTTTGACGCATTGGAAACAAACCGAATTTGAAAGGACAGTGACTGACTATTGACTAATAAACTGGTACAAAACTTCTGCCAGTACGAAGATATTGTTTTAAAGTTCAGGAAAACAGATCATGATCATTATTTTAGATGATATATTATCTCCTGTACGGGGACCCTTAATGTTACATAATACGATATACTTCTTCTTTTCCGGATTGTTATTTTCTGTAATAATAATCTTACCCATAAAAAGTCTTCAGATTTGCAACCTCTGGTGCAGTAATCAGGCGTCATTATAACTCAGATAATTCCTTCAGATGATTCACTGGGATACAGACTTGTGGGAAAATTAATAGCATGACAGTCCCACGCTAAACTGGTCAGATGAATCAATGTGGATCGATCTGTATTAGACGCCTTTGAAGATTAATTCCGGACGGTGAAACATATCGATGTCTTGGAAAGAAGGGTGGAGTGTCACTTCTCCTGGACAACACATCTTACTGGTGTCAGCCACTAGGCGAAAAACAAAACCCCGGCACACCAATTTGGACCTAAGTGGACTTTAGCGAGATGTATTACATATCAAAGATTGAACAATCGAGGACTTTAGCGAGATGTATTACACATCAAAGATTGAACAATCGTTAACTTTTGCGAGATGTATTACACATCAAAGATTGAACAATCGTGGACTTTAGCGAGTTGTATTACACATCAAAGATTGAACAATTGTTAACTTTTGCGAGATGTATTACACATCAGAGATTGAACAATCGTGGACTTTCGCGAAATGTATTACACATCAAAGATTGAACAATCGTGGTCTGTATGCAGGACGGTGTGTTGTGTATGTGTTTGTTCCTTTCAGCTTATTCCAAGGAACTGGTCGTTTCGAAAAACGTCATCGACGCGTTCACTGGACCAGCCAAGACTAGGCACGCGAAGAATTTTACCAAAAAGAAAAGATTCTGTCTGAAACTAGATTTTATTTTGATTGGAGGTTTAGCGACCACCGTGAGCAACTCAATACATTATAAGTAGTCACCTGTTCCTAAATTTGGGCCACTTGTTTCAAGGAAGAGAGAGAGCCAGTGTTGTAAGACAAACACAACATCAATGCCTCGCCGGGATTCGAACCCGGACCTAACTCAGACGGTGCATCTAGATTCTCGAAGAAAATTAATGAGGAGAAAAATTAATAAACGATATCAACCGATGAACTTACTAGAACGGGACCATTGCGGAGGTGGTGAAATAATGTTCTTTACAGAAATTATTATCAATGGTCGTTCGTCTAATTGAGATAAAAATCAAAGAAAGCTATCGAGGTCTAACGACCGCAGTATACAGCAAAGAAATCCTTGATCCTCAGGTTCTTCTTTTCAGATGAACAGTTAGCTGGAACTTCCTGTAAAAGGACGACAACAAACAAACTCATAAGTGTTTGCTTGTAAATCATAACATTTAAAGCGACAATACTGCACAAATGGTTGGCCAGTGCAGTAACCAGATTTTAATTCTGTTGATCATGCCTGTAACAACTTATGTCGACAATTTGCTGCTCGCTCACCCTCCTCTTACAATTATGAATGGTAGAGCAGGAAATGAACCCACATTCTCTTAGGAACACCTTCGTTTAACGTGTGGTTCAGAGCTATAAAGCATACATTGCTCTCTTTGATGATCATATTTCGTATTGAAACGAGTTCTTTCACTTTGGCTTGCAGATTGATGGAATAAAATTTCATGCTTCACTTCACTGATGTTTTTACGGGCCCATAATGTCTGGGCTTGAGCATCCATCCTCGTCCTTTTGTGTACACACGCGTGTACCACAGCACTACGCAGACTTATGTAAAGTCCATTTATTTACGTTCATGATTTTACTAGTTACTGTATGCTACTTCGGTTTTTGCGGCTGCTTCTTTAATTTTGAAAACCAGTGATAGACACGTTCCGTTGCCCCAAAGCAACGTGTCTATCACAAGGTACTTTATGTATGAAACCAGAGTGTTTACTTTGAGAAAAACAGGAAGGGCTAAAAGGCTGCAGGTATCAAATACCATTGTTTTCGGACGTTATGGTTTTATTTTATTTTTTTTGATTGGAGGTTTAACGACCACCGTGTGCAACTCAATGGGCTATAAGCAGTCTCCCGTCCCTAATTTAGAGTCACTGGTTCCAGGGAAGGGAGAGAGCCAGTGAGGTAAGACAAAAACAACATCCATGCCTCACCGGTATTCGAACCCGGACCCCGTTTGGACGAATGATCAGAGGCCATCGCTTAGACCACTGCGCCACAGGGGAGGCGTTATGGTTTTAGAGAATAACGGAAAAAATTAGTGCGATACTGTGACACGCTTTTTCCTGTTCTGAAGCGGGTCGCTAAAGTTTTAGTAAAATATTGGATAATAATTATATTTAAAATAATTAACTGTATAAATCTTAATCTATGAAACTAAGGTGTCTAGGGTGTCATTACGCTAGATTAAGCGTGCATAAAAAAACAAATGTTGAAGTGGAGAACTATCGATAGTTAAAAATAGCAATCGATAACTATCGATAGTATATTGACAAAGTTGCTCGCCAGAAAATCTATTTTCCGGTAAGAAAAATTATTTCTGACAAGAATTTTTCTTACTTTTCCACGTTGTCGAAAAGCTAAGCTCCGATAAACATTGAAGCTAACTTTTTTCGATGTTTTGGTTTGGGGTCCACCATGAGCCACTCAATGGGCTGTAAGCAGAACCGTTCCTGATTCAGGGTCACTGATTTCAGGGAAGGGAGAAGCCAGTTCTGTCAGAAAAACATGCTTTCCCGCGATTCGAACTCGGACCCATCTCGGACGAATGGTCAGAAAAATTCGCTTAGACCAGAGCACCACTGGAACGCCGAAGCTAACTTTTTGACGATATCTTTTTTTTTTTAATGTGGGTTTTAACCACCACCATGCGCAACCTATTGGGCGATAAGCAGTCACCCGTCCCTAAATTAGGGCCACAGACTCCAGGGAAGGGAGAAAGCCAGTCCCGTAAGAAAAGTACAGCACACATGACTCACCGGGATTCGAACCTGGACCCATTTTTGACGAATGATCAGTAGCCATCCCTTAGTCCATATCCTCCCGAACTGAGCGATCAAAAGTCCCGAAAAGAATAATTTGCATGAAGAAAGAGCTAATTCGGAGCTCCCTAATTCTCATTTTCTGTTTGCAATGTATTTTTTATGTTTCTGTTCACATAAGCTGAAGAAGAGAATTCTGCAGTTTTATATGCAAAATTATTTTTCCTCTTATACTTGGTAAAATCGTGGTAATTACCCATGAGAAACTGTATAAATAAAGTTTTGAGTAGGGCTGTTGCCCAATTGTTTTCTTCCACATTGTTTTTTGCGGTAAGCCCAATCTCATACAACTAATATGGGAAGTGGGATCAATGGAGCCGAAGTACGTATGAAGTTAGGCAAATGTGTGAATTTGTTGTCGAATATGACGGCTAGGGTACGTAGGCACGCACTTGTAGGAATCTACTAATTTTTGACAACTGGTTCTTTAATTTACAACACATGTTTCTAATTGACATCTTTTAAAGATGCAATATATTGAAAAGAAATGTGCCACTTTATATTCGTTCGCCAGAAGAAATAGAGATTGTAAGCAATATGCATAAATCCTCTGAGAAAAAAGATGTCGTGATTTTTTTGGAGACACCAACATATATATTAACGAATCAGAACCAAAATAATTATTGTCATTTAAATCTTGGAGTATGTAATGGAATGTGAATTGAATTACGCATTTCTACACATTCCTGGCCGCTGCGCAACGATTACCTGCACCAGAAATCTGCCAACATGTTCGAGGCTTATTCTTTCCATTTGGCGTTAAAAGTTTTATTGCGGAAAGTCCAGTGGAAAAAAGACCACTTTTCTGATTGACTAAAATGCATTAGCCAGTATTTGGAATATTCACTGGTGTCCATAATCTAAGGACGGACTTTATTTTTACCTCAATAAGAATAATAATAGCTGCCAAAAAGATAATGAGTTTATTGCCAGCATGCGGCACATGAAAAGGCACAAAACCGTTTATAACGGACGCACAAATACATTTTAATCCATGTTTTTGCAAAAGCTACAAGTTTCCGAAGAAGATATTTAGTGAACGGGCAGTGCTTGCCGATAACCAGGAGAAGGAACATTTCAGTATAGAATACACTCTATTAACAAAAGTCACCGGACACCACTTCAAAAGCAAATGAATGGATCCACAGCTGAAAACAGTATAAAAACAATTCTGATGCTGACCACGATCACATCGCACTGTAAGGTTGAGTGAAAATGTTGCGGAGGAAAGAGAACTGACTTTGAGAAAGGCAAGATTTTTCGGTGTTATATTAGTAGGTTTTCCATAAGAGAAGCCAAGAAGTGTTTAAACATACACATGCCAACTGTTTCGGATGTACTGAAAAAGTGGAAGACACATGGCGGGCATGAAGCAGCAAATCGTACCGGCAGACCAAAGAATATCAGTGATAGAGGACGTCGACGCCTCAGGAGGGTCGTTACAGCTAATCGACGGAGTACTGCAGAAGACCTCAGTGCACGGTGAATAAAAATGCTGGAACATCCGTATGTACACGTACCACTCGCAGAGAACTTCATTTCATGTGTTACCGTGGTCGTGCAGCTGCTCATAAGCCTTTCATCTCCACTCGGATTGCTAGTCGTCGTTTAGCATGGTGTAAAGAACATTTATCGTGGACCGTAGATCAATGGAAACGGGTTCTACAGACTAATGAATCCCGACACACGATTCATCAGTCTGACGGCCGGAAGCGGGTGTGGCGGGAGCCGGAGGAACGCTATTTATTACAGTTTATTGTTCCTGTGATCACGTTTGGAGCTTGAGTGTATTCGTGCGGGGCTGTTTTTCGTGGTATGGTCCCGGCCCATTACTTATCGTAGACAAACCTGTTAACCAGCACTTCGCGGCAGCACTACGTACTGAATGGGAGCGCGTGCCTATCGGTGTGCTCCAAAACCTCGTCGGAAGCATGGTCTCAAAGGGTCAGTGCATGCATTAACGCCAAAGGTAGACCGACACCTTATTACAAATCTTGTATGTATGGCTTATTATAAAAATTTATTTTTCCATCTTAATTTTTAGAAATATCAGGATGCTTTGCAACTCCAGAACATTTAAAACTAACAATGTCTTTCCATTATCTTCAAGGAAAGGTCAAAAATACTGTTTTATAATGCTATTTCACAAACACCCAATTATAAAATTTACAATTGATAGCTATAATAAGTTTTGCCTTAAAGAGCCAAAGACTTAGACAACATACGATAAATTTAATAGTTAATTAATGTTTAGGTATTCCCGCGAATAGGTCCTATTACCGGCATTTTCCCATCATTTTGATACAGAAAATTGAGAAAACTGTCTTGTTAATATACAAAGAAATTACGGAAGAATTTCAGAAAATTCAGAATTTTCCGTTAGCACATTTTAGAAACGCCATATTACTGTCAATATAATAAAGGGCTTGTGGAAAGGTTTGTGAAAATTCAAAATTTTCCTATGATACAAAAAACTGAAAAAAAGAAAAAAATTCAGGATTCAGGTTTTCTTTTAGCCTCATTTCATGATCAAAGTTGTATCAGAAATTTGCTTTGTTAATTTAGGAAAAGAATCACAGAAAACGGCTCCTGAATTTCAGAATTTATTTACTCTGTAATGTGCTGCTCTTAAGGGTATTCGACATGGTCTTCAAGAAGACCATGTCGAATATCCTTAAGAGCAGTGGCGATTCCTTTCGACTACTGCATACCATAACTACGTGGCGTACTTGGTTCTTGAAAGCTGTCTGATGAAAATGGAAAATCTTCAAATTATACTTCGCCTGTGTTTTACTGGGTCCGTACCTCGTCGTTAAACACCGACGTTATCATTTTTTATGGGCTTCTGCTCCATCGTCACGATACAGGTGTCCCTAACACCAATGGCACCTGTATCCATTTCAGACCATTTAAACTTCCTGGCAGCCCCCTATTTGATGTATTTATGGCAATATCTGGGACTTCTCGTGCGACCACGGAGTAATTGCACGAGGAATCTCACATATCTAGCAATACTGGAGAGGAACTACTCACCCTACGCGCACTGACTGTCTGACCAGGACAGAGAATGCTCAGTTCGTCCTATTTAGCGATTGTCACAGTCATGGGCTACTAAACTACGGAAAGTAGGTGTTTGAGGTTTATGAAATCCCAACTATATTTCGGTAGGCCGGATTGTTACTTCTGTGTAGGGCAGATATGTGAGTAGGTGTAGGGCGTATGATAAATTAATATTGTCTTAATGGTGTTTTCTCAAGAACACCTAAACGTTTCACCACGAGGAACAACAACACTTTGATGTTTTTGTTTGTGGTGAAATAAATGGGAGGCTCGAGGTGCTGTGAAATGTGATGAATGTAACCCTAGAGTTTGGTATAGCCCATTGCATTGTATTGTACTGCGTGCGTGGTAGGCCTTGATTACAGGTACAGCTGTGCAAAAAACTCGTGGTGGTAGCCCCCCAAATCCATCCCCAGTCAGGAACGCTGTCAGCTCCGACAGGGTAAGAGGGAACAGCACCAGATAGATTTAGTTTTCTGCGAAAAGAGTGCTTGAGTCAGAACTATATAATCTTAAACGTAATAAGCAACCTATGTATAATTTCAGGCTGCAGCAATATAATTTCATAATTTGAACAGCGTCGATTTTGAAACAAATGATTAGATTTGCTAAAGAACAATAATGTTTGAAGACGTTTTAGATGTGTTCGATAAATAAATGTTAAACAAAATAATGTGAAAAATGACTGTAATTGAAGTACAGGATTTGAGCCGTGTGCTAATCTCAGAGATGCCGTCACCACTGACGTCAGATATGTAAAGAGGTGAAGTGCGATGTCCGCTATCACCCAAAAATTCTGCAGTCGCTGATGAACCTCTCTTGTGGAGAAATCAACAATACTGTAAGATCTCAGTAACCTCAAAAAAGTCAACATCATTTGTGAAAGTCTTGTAGGCACTTCAATAAAATCAGAAATAGTAGATATAAGACGATCAACTTGTATCTCTAAGGTGCAAATTGTAAACACCGTACGAGCACTCGACAACGGAACCGCAAATAATACCAGACCTCAACACCTGTGGGAATCATTTGTTTTCCTGTATAACAGTTTGTTGAAAACTCCATTGTGCTGGTGTTTGTGCCCGTGTTGCAATCCATAAACTTATGATTACCAACATCAACGTAAGAAAACGTGTAAGGTGGGTCAAAGCAAATAAAAGCTGGGATGCAAAAAATTGCGAAAGTGTCATCTGTTCTAATAAATCGCGCTTCATATTAGTTTGCCTCCACCGGTAGAGTGTAGTCTGCCCAAAACCAGCAAATTTCACTTCCTCTACTGTTGGGTTCCGACCGTAACGATGGAGCTGGATGCCTGATGCTCCGGGGTATGATAACGTGGTAATCCTTAGGACCCTTGTTTAATGTTTAAGACCTTGTCACATTTACAAGGTGCGCATTCATTCTTTTAAAACAGCTGCGCCCAGTGTTACAGGCATTTTTTCAAATGGCCTTTCTTAGTTTCAAGCAGATTATGTCCCCTTGCGTTGTGCGTAAGCTGCCACATTGAGTTTTTCAGAGGATGAAAATTAGGTACTACAGTTATACTGTCCTCCTTAATCTCCAGACATCAATGTTATTGAACACTTATTGGAATACCTGCTGCAAAAGTTCAGATAACACTTTCGACATCCAACAATCACTATCGCTGTCGGATATTTTTTTATGACAAGAATGGTCCCAAATGTTTAAGCCTATGTGCATCATAGCTCGGTAGAAATCTACTGAACATCAGATTGCGTCTGTTTTGAAGTCCAGATGTGATTGTACAGGTTATTAATAAAAAGTTATCAACAAGGTGTAAGTGTTTTAATTATTTTGCTAAATCCCTGTATCGCATAGGGTATTTCCTGTCACCATGAACTTCTGTTTGTGTTGGGTCATTCCCAATTTTCATGCTAAGCGGGATTCTTTATGACCACAGAATAAAGAAAGAATAAGTGATGTTCTAACTAAACATATAAAATAAACAGAGTTTAATCATAAGTCTGTTAGGAGTATATTTCCACATATCGTAGGTATGAAATATTTCATATGTTTCATTAAATATTATTTGAGTGTGTCTAAAAAAATAAAAAAAAAAATATTTATCATCAGTAGGCAATAAGCATATGCTTGTCAATGTAAATTCCAAATGAATATCATATATAATTTTAAACGTTTTGTTATAGTGTTTGACAATAAGGCAATATTTTTCCTTTATAATATCTTAGTGCATTATTCACTTATAATATGATAACTTTCCATTTAAAGCATCATCCCTCAAATGTAACAATTTCTATCATAATTAGGTCACTTTTGAAACTGAAGATCTGCAGACGTTGTAGAAGGCCAAGGGCGTCAGTTGCACACTACTCTCTGCTCAATATCGTAACGGAAGGCAGCAGTACTAACAGCACTATTGAAGATTCAAACACAGCTCCACTGAGAAATCGTTAATTCCATGCCATGCCGAGTAGAGCCTTTCTCCTGGCAGATGGAGGGCACACGAATTAGAAAGAAAACGTCTAACTGATAAATTACGATTTGGTGGTCCTTTTCAGCAGAACATTATTGCATTTCAGGAATCATTTATTCTCAAATAAATTTTTGAAGTTTGTCATTTGTTAAAGCTTCTTAAACCGATTGGATCCTGCGAAAACGAACTTTCGAAGAAACAATTCATTCGAAGGAGCAGGTATTTCAGAAACAACTTAAGCCTTACCTCATTTTTAATGGAATATTGTATATAAAATTATTTGAACCAGCTAATTAGAAGCATACGAAATTCCTTGCTTCATTTTCTTCTTCTTCTTCTAACTCCTTTTATAGCCAATAGAGGCGATATGTTTCCCTCATCTCTTTCCAAATGTTCCTGTCTTGGGCTTGTCTACTCGACAACATTACAGAAGTTGTGATTAATCACAACTTCTGTAATGTTGTCATTAATTAACTTATCATCCGCCCATCTTCCCTCTGGTCTTCCAGCTCTTCTGTTTCCTTTGTATGGTCTCCATTCTGGTACTATTTTAGTCCATCTATACTTTTCCATTATTCCTATATGTCCAGTTCATTTCAATTTAAAATTGATTATCTTTTTGCCTATGTCTAGAAATTTTGTACTGGATCTTATATCGTTATTCTTTATTTTAACTTTACGTCTTATATTTAGTAGCGATTTTTCCACTTTTTGTTCTGTTTTCCTGCAATTTGTCTAAGATGCTTTTCTTGATATGCCCGGCTTTAGCGCCATATGTCATAATGGGTATTATACAATAACTGAAACGTCTTTCTCTGTTTTACGGCTTTATTTTACTACATGGAATCTTCTTTAACTTACTAAAAGCTTTCCATCACATGTTTACTCTTCTGTCAAGTCCTTCCATATTTCTCTCTTTCTTTGTGGAAATAAGTTTTCCTAAGTAGAGGTATTCTTGCACACATTCAATTTCATTATCCTTTATTCGAATATTTCGTTTTTCCTTCGATATTATGAAGTTGGTTTGATATTGTTTTTTTTTAATCAATATTCATTTCTAATCAAACTTCTTTTGATAAATATGTTAGTTCTTCTATCATTTCTTTTAATTTATTTTTATATTCTTAAGTGAGGACCATGTCGTCTGTAAATCCTAAATTGTTTAAACTTACTCCATGTATTTTGATCACTTTTTCTAGCAAATTTAATTTGCTCATTATGTGTTCTAGCGTTAAATAAATAGATGTGGCGAGATAGTAATTCCTTTACATATGATTAAATTTAAGATCACTTTGAAAGACAAAGTTTTATATTCATCAATGAAAAACCAGAGAGATAGCATTTCAGGGTATGAATTTTGGCAAGAAAACGTAAAATCCTGTCATTTTTCTGTTTTTTCACGTCTTTTTATTTAAAAAAATTGTGAAGAATAGAAAAATGAAAGGATTGTCCTTTGTTTGTCCAAATTCAATTTTAAAAGCCACGTATTAACGATTGAGTGGTTGGACATGACCATTTGAACCGACATTAATTGCAGGGTATGTAAGACAAATCGAAATTTTATTGCTAAATCCTGAAAACAGCGTTTTTGATAAATTACTCCACATAAAATTAAGTAAGGGGTTTAAGCTCCTGTGGGACCCTGATCCTCAAATATTTTCACAACCAATCACCATAAACTCATCATTCCGTGTAGTCGTCTTATAAAAACAGCTTATTCATTATTCTGTGCATTCTATTAATAAAATTTGTACACTGTTTTCCTTGTAGTAGTGCACCATGTACGAACTTTTGGTATATATTAAAACATACACACGCGCGCGCGCGTTTTTACAAAGTCACTGACAAGGAGACATTGTGAATATTTGAAGAGGATTCTTTTAATTATCAGAAATAAAGAATATTTCATTACCATTGAGAACATGTGAATAACTACTTAAAATTAAGGTAATATTATTATTATGAAAAACAACCTATGGACCTTGACCGCCCTCGAAATAACCAAAAGAAAGACTATGTTCATTATGCCATAATGTTTCTGCTATTATTTCTTTCTAAAGGACTCTCATAATGTTTATTTTCTGCCAGTTTTGTTTCTATTTTACACGTCTTTCATTGAATTTTAACCATGAAAATGACTGACATATTTTAACTGATGTCAGCATGTGATAAAATACGCAGAAATATTTCGCACTATTTGTTCATGTGGAAGCCAATGTTTAGTGTCCAAACGCAAGCCTTGCGTTCTTCAGGAGCGAACTACGATACGCTGATGAAGAAGAAAGCCACTGTAAGGAGTTTATTTGTCATTTAATCAAAGTAAATTTGCTGAACTCAATTTAAATGTAGCTTACAGCATAACATTGAAGATATAAATTTTATATAAAATGTATTATTAAATTTGTGGTATATATCAGTGATGTTTCACAATTAAATTTAGTGATTTAAACCTCCTTAACTAGTCCAAAGGAGTTCTACACGTTCTTAAGTTTAGGTACACCTTAAACGTCCACCTAAGGGGATTTGAATAGTCTGCATACTTCTAATGCTTTTTCTGATTTTGAAAGCAATACAGTAGATGAAACATAAACACAGTCGAGTCACATTTTTGTGACCACCTCCTGCTTTTGACATCAACAACGCGTAGGCAGTGAAAGAAAGTACGTGTCCGGAGCTGAATTGAAGGGTATATAACATGTGCTGTAAGCATTCTGAAAACATATCACTCGTTGCTGTCCTGGATAAATGGTGCGATTCACCAGATTTGCAAGATGGGATGATTATCGACTTTCATAATAATGGTTGCAGTATTTATGAAACAGCGCAGTTTGTGATCTGTTCGCATGCTGCTGTGATTAAATTGTATCGTGTTTAGAGAAATGGCACCATTGCGAATAAGCGACGTGGAAACAGCAGAGCGCAACACGCCATTGATGTGAGAGGTGAACGACGTTGGCTCACATTTGTAGTTGGCAAAATTGTTCTTGTTCTTCTGCCTATCAGTCTTTGTCCTGGAGATCCCAGTGAATCATGAGTTGCAGTGTTCCGGTAAGCCAAAAGAGCAAATTATGGGTCACTCCTATCACACTTGGACTTCTTTAGAATACATTTTGCTGTCTGTACAAACCTTTCAACTAAACCATTCGATTTCGGATACCTAGGCTACTGGTTACCAGCCAGAATTGGTGTGTTTCAGCAAAATTCGCAAATTCACAACTTCCATATTGTGGACCAATATCCGAAATTAATTCATATGTTGTGCCGTATGTAGTAAAATGTGACTTTATATAGCTTATCACTGTTGTTTACAGGGGATTGTTGTAAATCGACACCTAACATTTCTACTTTGCTTTTAGAAATTACATTGCATATAGCACATGTATCTAATTGAAATTTTATCATTAGATTCCTACAAGTTAAATGAACAGCCCAGTTCTTATAATCAAACTGCTCTCCACTTATGACTCCAATATACACTTCTGATTCTATTTCTCTATCTTCCTTTACTGGCTGTATAGACCTTTCGCCTTTATGTTTGTTTTGAAATATAGGAGTGACTTTTGATCTACCTTGTTTTCAAAATGATTAATACCTTTGCATTTATGACAAATCTTCCCAAATGCTGGACACTTTTTTATAATCGTGAATCTTCCCACATTTACCTCACCTTTCTTAAGAGCTGTGTAACTTTTTAGCTCTTGAAATCTACCTTTTGCGAAGACATTTGCGTCAATGCCTCTTAACTGTTTTGGATTATATTCAGTGACTTCTTTGTGTTTCAAGCTATGAACCATTTTATCTTCTTCTTTTATTGTTTTGAGATGCATTGCCCTTATTTCTGCTGATCTACATATATTTAAAGCTTTTTCTAGGGTTAAATCAGTATCATGCAGTAACCTAGCTCTAACTTGGTTCTCTTGTGTGCAAACCACTGGCAAAGTCGTACAATTCAAAACATTGCAGGCACTTTTTCCAGGTATCAGCAACATTACCTTCTAATGACACTCAATCCGGAACACATAATTGCTCCATTTTGGAAGATTTTCAGAATAAAAAATATAATAGTCGTTTGTTCGAATTTATCCTGACACCATGTAATGTTTTAACTCTATTTATAGCAATGATTAGCGGTCATTTGTTCTTTAAGACTCCTTCATGTTATTTATTTACCACAAAACATACCTAAGCCATTCTGCAACGTGCCAATCTTCTCAATATATTTATCACACAAACGACACTTAAAGAACGCCACATATTTACATATCCATCACTGTTTGCATCTGATTCTCAATTTGCGTTGCCAGTTCAAAGTTCTAAAAAATGTTCTTATCTGTTGCCAGTTATGTTACAAATTAGGTCTATCTCACAGTTTAGCATCAGTTAACAAAAATTTGTGGTTATTTTCCCCAAGAGTGCTGGGCTGTGTAAGAATTTTTTATTTCCTACTTTTTAATATATGATTGGTGTTCTTTTAATCTAAATTTAGGCGATCTTCGTTTGTCACCTATGTATGAAAAACCACATTGACAGTGGATGTGATAGGTTCCGCAAGAATTTATTACAGGAATTAGGTCCGTTTTTTGCAGAGTAAATCATTTTAGATGCAGGAGTTAAGATAACTTTGAAATATGATGATTTAACGATTTTTGAAATTAGGAAAGAAATTGTTGGGATGAATGGAATAACCGCCATGTTTCGTTAAGAATTTGGAGAGATCGGAGTCAAGGTGGAGAGATCAATTTGGAGAGATCGTGGTCAATACTAAGGTTTAATTTTTTTTTTCATAACTGAGTCTATTAATGAATGTTTGAAGCCTCTGTTGATGCCAATATGTTTGATGTAATTCAGTTCTTTCTCGAGACACCACTTTGTAGAACAGATATTCAAGGCTCTGTACACATATGCATAAATTTAACTGGTTTTATGTTGAATGAAATGGTTTGATTTTGTATGGGGCGTCCAACTAACAGCAAAGGGTTTCCGATAAACAGTGGTAGAGAATGAATTTTCGCACCGTGTAACTAGTATGTCTAGAAAAGGAAGACAACCGTCCTGCTGTAAATCATAAGTAAACTGGATATTTGGTCCAATGAGGTGATTTGTTGATAATAGTTTGAGAAATTTCGAAATTTCACTTTCCCAGAGAATGAAAATTTCGTCTACGTAGCGTACCCTGTTTATAGGAAACCATTTGGTGTTAGTGTGGCTTCGCTACTAGTTTGTAGGGGCATCCGGTAATTGGTGTTAACACATTTTTTTACAAATATACCTTGTCTGTAAGATGAGGAATCGGACCATGTTTTGATTAATTCAATGTCGCAGAGTCTACGTACATGCATTTCGTAATGTGAAGGATATATATTAACTTCCGACATCAAGACGTTTGGGGGTTCATACAATTGCTCTCTGCTAGTGTGTTTGTCTCATTGTTTTGGACAACAAGGAGTCTGGTTTCCTGTGTTCCCTGACACTTAAGACGTTTTTACCTACGTACCCCTACTATTCTTCATGATCTTGTCATGATGTGGGGAGAATTGACATCCACTGTAAAGTAAGCTGACAGAAACAATAAAAAAATTAGCTTGGCAGAACACATTATGGAATATTTATTCGATGGAATTACCTTTTCTCAGAATACTAGTTTAAGGTATTGATTCATATAAATAAACAGCTCTACCTCAGCAGGGACCAATGTACCTGATTCATTCTGCTAGCTAAATATTACGACTCATTGCAGGAACAAAATATTGTCTCCTGAATTATAATTTCGGAGTAGGGCTATAACAAACATTTTTAAAGATTTTTTTAAGTTCCATCCGAAGTAGTAATGGAACATTATTAGATGCATATTTATCGTGCTGCAATCTTTGATATTGGACGACAGATGGCAGCACGTCGATTCTCACTCCCGTATCGCGCAGAGCGGGCCAGGCATGGAAGAATAACCCAATTTTTCGTGTTCATCAAATTTTCAAAATCATTTTTCTGTTACCTAAAATTTTGGAATTCAAAGCTTTCCGGTACTGCCTGTTCAACTGGGCTGGATTTTTACATATACGTTAAGGAAAAACGAATGTAAAGCACGCAGTGATCAAACATATAGGAAGACACGCTTTTGATCTTAGAAATGTTTAGTATGCCTCATGTCGAAGACAAGGGATTCCGTATAGATTATCACTAACGAAGAAACATAATTATTAAAAAAAGAATGCAGGAAATGAAAAAAAATCAGGACAATAAATTATTAAAATTCCCAAAGTTTGCATTTTTAATATATCATATAATCTCTCTTGTTTTTAAAACAAACAGGTAAGCTTCAGGACCTCTATTTTCTTGTAAAGAAAAATTATATATATAATAACTTTTGTTTCTTTTCGATATGTATAATTTATGCATGATTTCAATCAACGCTGTCCATTGATATAGGACAGTGTGTGAAGAATTTTGAAGAAACGTGTACTTCGTACTAAGTTTTTGAAATTTGGCAAAGTGTTAGGTACGATTATAAGGTTTTAGGAAATATTCGCAGGCAATTTGTGGGCTACCTCTGGTGGCCTGTTTGCCATAAATACACTGCTGGACAATTGCTAAGGACGGATCATAAACGGCTATATAGCGCATAACAAAGTAAGTGTGGTTGGATGCCAAGTGAAATAAAATAATGTCAGAATGCCAGGACATTACAAGAAAGACAATTTTTTGTGCTCTGAAATCCAGAAGGCTTTGGAACGTGTTCAAGGGACAAACAGGCCATTTTGCGCAGAATACGTAAACGTGAAAAAAATGCAAATACCTTCCGCAGGCGTTCCGGCGTAAGATGTCAATACGGGATATGGCCACCATGGAGGGCTATGCAAGATTTCACACGTCGTGTCATGCTTTGCAGAACATTATCAAGCAGCTGTTGGGATAATTTATCCCATTCCTCTGTCAGTGCACGGATGAGGGTGTCCTTGTTTATTGGAGGGCATTGGCGACCAGCAAGACTCCTCCCCAAAGCATCCCACACATTTTCAATGGGATTCCGATCTGGAGAACAGGCTGGCCATACGAGACGTTGAATATCCTCGCTCTCAAGACACTCCTGGACAGCGACTGTTCGATGACATGCTGCGTTGTCGTCCATGAAAATGAATCTATCACCGAAAGCACCACGGAACATGCGAACATGAGGTAGCAGAACATCATTAATGTATCGTTGGCCAGTCATAGTCCCACTTGGAAGCACATTGAGGGACGTACGGCCATTGATCATTATGCCAGCCCATACCCTGACACTACATGTCGGATATCGGTCCCTTTCCTCTATGTTTGCTGGACAATATGCAGTACCACTATCACGACAGATCAGTTGTCGTCGACAATCAGACGATAGACTGTATCTACTCTCATCTGAGAAGAGGACACCAGACCAGTCGTTATAAGTCCAATTGCGATGTTGATGGCACCATTGCAAACGGGCGGTACGGTGACGTCTTGACAATGGAATGCACACAACAGGACGGCGGGCGTATAGTCCCTCTTCATGCAAACGTCTGGCGACAGGTTTTCGGGAGATCTGCTTGCCAGTAGCAGTCATAAACTGATTTGCTACCTCAGTAGCTGTGCTGCGGCGGTGTCTTTTTGTTGATAGCACTATGTACCGATCTTCTGCAGGTGTCGTACTGCGAACACGACCTCCCTCGCGACGTTTGCTACAATCTCCATTTGTTTGAAATTATTTCCAAAGCCTTGAAACATCACTGTGGCTGACGTCGAACTCCCTGGCAACATCTGTTATTTTTCGCCCTTCTTCAATCTTGACAATAATACGGCCACACGTAAAATCATCTAGGTGATGTCGGGAAGACATACTGAAAATTGCAAGTTCGTCAATTGATTCTTTCCCTTTCAACTTTGCGTTTGAACAACAACGGTCAAGACGCGTCAAATCCTTTATATCTCTTATCATCGCTATGACGTCACGAACAAGTTCGGCAATCCAAAATTTGCATACTCACAACATGTCTTACTGTATCCTGCAGTTATGCTAATTTCTACATTTTCCTGCCTTCCATTTTATGGTTGCTATCGTTGCTATTGTCATCCGTCCTTAGCAATTGTCAGGCAGTGTAGTATCGTTATTCTGCTTGATCCAAAAGTCTTGCACATTTTGAAAACGTAATAACTCGCAGAGTGTTGAGAGTGGGGCAACGCGGTTTGCCTAGAAATGATCGGAATGACATCGGGATTTTTATGAACTTACATAATGTTTACTCATTTTACTTACATTTTTCATCATCAGGGGGCGCAGCAACCACAGGTTGGAAGTGTCGAGAAAAATAGACACCTGATTGTACCAGGTAAGACTACTCATTGTACCAGGTGTTTAATGTGATGGCAGTCCTGTTCCATCACTGCCTGCAGACGAGAAAAGACACTGTGGACGGCATTGAAGAGCAAGTCCGGTGGTATAGCTACTTCATGGTGTCAAATGGCATCTTTCAGCATTGCCAATGAAGTAGGACGACATCTGTACACTAGTGATTTTAGGTAACCACGGAGCCAGAAATCGTAGGGTGTCAGGTCTGGTGACCGAGGAGGCCAAGCCTTTGTAAAGTGTCGGCTCAACACACGATTTGCGCCTAACGTCTCTTGCAGCATTTGCTTAACGAAACGTGCGATGTGGAGTGGTAAACCATCCTGCATAAATGTGCACAGATTCACTGCATCCCGCTCTTGCAAGCTAGTGATAAGGTACGTTCGTAAGATGTTCGCATAACATGCACCTTGCACTGAAATGGTTTCGAAGGAGGTGCCGCGTTCCTCTATAAAAAAAAGATCGATAAAGAAGGAAGCCATGAATCCACACCACACTGTCACTTTCGGCTGATGAAGTGGCGCTTCAACGATTGCTCGGGGATGTTTCGTGGCCCAGATGCGGCAGTTGTGCGTGTTTAGGTTATGTTTAGGAAACGTGTGCCTCATCAGTCCATAAAACATTCTTCAGCCAGTTCTCGTCGACATCCAGTTGTCGAAAAAACTATGCTGCGAACTCCTGAAGCTGCACGTAATCGCCGGCTTGCAGTTCATGATGCCGTTGCAGTTTGAACGGGTATCTGTGCAGAATCCGTTGTACTGTTTGCCATAGAGTCTCGCATGGAGTGCCTGTTTGCCGAGAAACATGGCGAGCACTGGAGTTGCCATGTGCGGATGGCATTGCAATCACATCCATTTCCTGCGTAATAGTCTCTGCTGCAGCATCACGTGTTCGTGGTCTACCGCTTCGTGGGTGTGCTGCCAAAGATCCCGTTTCCTCGAATGTTTTCACCATTCGCCGCAGCGCAGCACTTCCATCGGTCCTTTTCTCACTGCGATCACTTCTGAGTGACCGATAGGCTCTCAACGCAGCACTCGCACATTCAGCGCTGCAATAGAACAATTTCACCAAGAGCACTTTGTCCATAAATGACAGCATATTGACACGGACCGCTGTGACTTGTGGTTGCTTCCCAGCTGCTGTTTTTATACCCACTATCCCAGACCTGTTTGGCTATACCGCCATCTGACGAAGAAAAATGTAAGTAAAACGAATAAAAATTTATGTGATTTCATAAAACCCCCGATGCTATTCTGATTAGTTCTACGCAAACTGCGTTGCCCTACTCTCAAAACTTCACGAGTTATTACGTTTTAAAAATGTGCAAGACTTTGGATCACCCGGTACTTATCCTATTAAGATGTGATAAAAAAAAAGCATTTAACTTTTAAGTATAAGTTTTGTTGCTATTTACATATTAAAATAGAAAATAGACCTATCCCCTTCCGATGTAGTCATTATCATGCAAGTGTGAGTGCGGTCTCATTGAGTAAGGACTGACTCAGGCTTTGTTATTTCAATTTATATTTCAATTATTCCTATCAGATTTCGGTAAGGCCCTAATAATACAAGACTCTTTGAAATCCATCGGAAGACTCTGGGAAGTCATGCGGCGTACATAGCGGGCACTGTCGGCAGATATTTTCGCTGACGGCCGTCGACTGTGGTATCCTTAAGGGTCCTGTATAGAAAATGCTTTTGTAAGGGATACCAAGGAAAAAACAGCCAGGACAAATTCAAGTCTGACTTATTACACTGAGATGAAAGCCTCTGTATATTTGCAGGTGTGAAAGGTCTAGCAGTTCGGGCAAATGGAGGGAAGCGCAGTTGTAATTTCCGTGTTGCATACATTCTGTTTTGTTAAGATCTCAATTGACTCTCTTAGTGCCGTCGCAATTGTGTTTCTTTACCTCATCACAAATACGGGTAGCTGCTTGTGATATGCATTTCGTTGCCAGTGTGTCGATAATCCCGTTTTTTACATAGTTTTTGTGTTCAGAGATCAGGATACGGAACGACCACTTTGTCATGCCTATGCATAGCTTACGTGAGCCATCTGGGTATTTTAGGAGTATTGCACACACTCTCGTTTCCGATGAAGGTGTGGGATACCGTTGATTTGAGGTGCGATGGGAAATTAAGGACGTCGCGGTCTTTATTCCAAAATCGAGTCCAAAATTACTGAGGTTGTTTCGTACGAAAAAGTTAAGTCCCGAGACATGAGGTATTGATCGGATGAAACGGGTTTCAGTTGCTGTGAATCCGGTTGTTCCTCGAAATAGAGGTGGAGTAGCGGTTGTTATTATTGCTGGAGTTGGCTTCACAGGATACTGAATTTTGAAGAGAAAAAATCGTGTATACATCTAAAAATATAATCACGTATCTCATGTAACATGATGTCGCTGTGATAAAAATTTCACTTGAATACAGCGATTCTTTTTTGGCGTTGCAATTTTCACAAAGAGTATTGCACATTATTATGCGTAAACACTTTCCCTTCAGCGGAAAGTTTACGAGTATCACCTTTTACTAATATAAATAGATTAAAAAAACTATAAAACCCCTGCAAAATGCTTGTTAAACTGGAATCCTTCGTTGAAAGCAATAATGATCAAATCGACTGACAAAATCATTTGTTAAATCACGGCAGTGGAACAAAACAGAATAAAAATTGTGCCTAACGAGTTAGGACAATCACTTTAATAACAGTAGCAATTCCGAAAGTATGACCGCCTGCCGTCCAGATAATTTAGATTCAGTAGTGACATTTTTTAAAGTTTGGCACTGTGACAAACCCAGTGAGCAGCTCAATGGGTTATAAACAGTTTTACATCCATAATTTAAGAACACTCCATTCAGGAAAGTAAAATGCCGTAGGACAAATATATCGTTTCGGGCCACCCGGACCTATTTTGGAGTAGCGTTTTGAAGACACCGCAAAGTACTATCCGGCCATTGGGAAAGGAAGGCTTCGGAAATTTAACTATTACGTATCGCAAAAGACAATAATCGTGAATTTTAAGAGTCAAATACAGGCATTCGTTTCAATTATACGGAATATACCATATGTCGCACAAACATTTTAGCTTTAACAAAACAGAAACAGCCCACGCTAAGGTCGATAGCTCGTAAACTTAGTGCTACATTACGCTCTCCTGAACGGTAAAGTAGAGGTACCACCGATGGCACTATCGATAGTAATGATAGTTTTGTCCAAATCAGTACATCGACAGTGAATCGATAGTGTTTTGTAGATATCGATAGTTTTACGTTTACCAATGCAAAAAGTGTAAATCACGGTTTTGTATACTATTCAGCTTCCGTCGAAGGCTTTGACGACTGGAATGCTCGTTTTCAACTCATTTATACTGGTGTCGAAAACACTGAGCCAAGCCATATTGATACATGATGACAATGCGATACTAAAGTTAAATGTAATCAAAAGAGTAAACGGAAAGGGAGTACGGTTTTTGCACTCTGTTTCTCTTCACGTCAAGTCAATCTCAAAGAGAAAGTGTACGTTTCAGTCAAATGAAGAGGAAGCCAAAAGCGTTGTTTATTTTGCTTGTACTTTGAGTTTAAAGGTGTGTCAGGTGCTGAAACAGTTATTTGTTGAGAAATATGTCATGGGTAAAAATGGGTAAACGCAAAATATCTTTTGTGCAATTTTATATTTCTTTTGGTAAGTTTTTTATATTTTTTCCCTGACCAAAATAAATATAAAGTTGCAAAATATAGGCTTTCCGGAAAGAACTACAAAACGTCTGACAATACGTCAAATGTTAAAGATTATTTAAAACGACATTATCCAGCTGCCGTCGTTTTAAATGATCCCAGAAAATAAAACGGGGAAAGAGTCCTACTCATAACTTTATTTAATCAGTTTCTCATAAAGTATTATGGTGATTTTGCTAAACTTTATAGAAAAAAATATTTTTGAATACAGAGCAGAATTTTCTTCTTTAGGTTTTGTGAACAGAAAAATACACAATTCATACAGTACAAGTAGAAAATGAAAATTAAGGATGTACGAATTAGTTCGTTCTTCAGGCAAAACATTTTTTTCCTGACTTCTTCCAACTCTTTTAGGGAGAATATCGTCATGCGATAAAATATCTAACTGATTATTTCCTTCCATTTTGATATACACGAGTTAATACTCGTTTTCAGTAATGGTTTCACCTTATCTTGTATCTATTTTAAAAGAGAAGCAATTTTTGTATATAAATTTATCTGTGTGAATATTATACTGCTGAACACAATTCATTAAGTAGATGTACCATACTGAAGCACTGATACCATGAAAAATGCACATTTTTTTCTTTAGAGTAATGTTTTTTTTTGTTTAAAGTGTTTACTTCTCAAAGTTGAGCTTTAGAAATACATACACTGCTGGCCACCCAAAATGCAACACCATGAAGGACACGAGATAGCAAAGCCAGATTTACTGGACACATAACAACAGATACAAAGTTGAAACGATTGAGCTTACAGGCCCGTGCGACTTGCAGAAAACGCAGACATCGTTAGTTCGTGTGGCCCCCATGGCTGGCAATAAAATCCAGCCATGGGGGCCACACGAACCTACCATTGGCAAGAAGATATATCATATGACCTTTTTGCCAGTGGTGAATTTGAACCACGTCTTCCTGCTCTGAAGCAGTTGTTCTCCATTTAAAAGAGAGATTCAATATTAGAATATTTTTTTATAACAGAATGCATGGTTTCCTATTTCTAACAATCACTTCAAAACCAGCCAATCATTATAGTAAACATTTTGTCCTTTTTCCCTTTTAAAGATAAATTCAATTTTAAAATCGGTACTTAATCTGTCCATGGTGCAATCTTCCATTTCCATGACTCATAAAAGTGTTATGGCAAAGTGTACAACGCAGTATCGATCTGTGACATGTGATATCACTTAAAGCATGTTTTCTCTCAATCCATAGTAACATTTTCTTTTTAATTTTTTTTTTTGGCGTATTAAGAGCTGAGCAAGAATATTTTATTTTGTTTAAATCAAAATTAATGTTCCAAAAACGCTATTGCGTGCTTTCGTTCCCTGTTGTGTCACGTTTCTTTTGCACGTTTTATATTTTCTTGAAACCAGGGGCCTTAAATTAAGGACGGACGACTGCTTATAGCCCTTTGAGTTGTTCATGGTGGCCGTTAAACACCCAAACGGGGGAGGGGGGGGGTTGCAATTTCTACTCGATCACGTTATCCGTAAGGTTTGCGGGTGTTGTATTCGAGCAAGACAATTACACGGGTGCACTTTAACAGGTAGTTAACACACACACACACACACACACACACACACACACACACACACACACACTTTTTAACAGGTATTTAACACACACAGACACATTTTCAGTACATACACCAAGTGATCACTGAATTATGCTTACCTACCTAATACTTTACAGGTCCTCCTTTGCACTCAGAACAGCACATATCCAAGGCAGGTACGGACGTGATTCCTTTATCCCGACGCCTGATATGCTGTTCCATAGTGTCTCAAAAGTGCTCTAGCGGATCGATATTGGGCGAGTTCAGAGGCCAAGCGGTATGCTGGGAGTCCGAACGGTGTTCCTTGAATCAGTCTTACACAATGTTGGACCGGTGGCTCAGACCATTGTCATCTAGGAAGACACAGTCACCAATCGAGACATAGTTCCTGCCAAGTGAACATGTCCAGCACCATACCACTGGCTAATCCGATAAATCCTTCCATTTTCCCATAACGCTTAGAATTTTGCTACCTGCTGCTCCACTCACGCCTTATATATGCTCAGTCAGTCGACTGATTGTGCCCTCTCAGAAATCACGTGGTCAACGCGCCGAATCCCCTTTTGCTAGGGGTAATCAGAATTCAGTGATTATTTGTTGTATATTGATAAGTTTCCAAAGACTTATTAGTCAGTTTTCTTTTCCACAGATTCCGCGTGCTTTGTTTATGGGGAAAACTTTTCTCATATATCCCAGAGGTTTAATATTATTTTTTTATTATAATTATTGATTTTTAATTTCTGCTATGCTACATTGGTTTAATATTGATAGCTGCAGGCTACTTGGCTAGAACTTACGACATGACTTTTTTTACATTACGCCTACTTTGATTTAGGCTTAGTGTCCACCCACAAGAACAGGAAACCACGCTTAGCAATTTGCCACCACATAAAACTAGCTTGAGATATTTTGAAGCAAAGAATCGATGGCTTATGAGTTATGATCATTCATATGAGAAGGGTCTGGGTTCAAATACCGGTGAATCATGGATGTTGTGTTTTTCTCACAGCACTGGCTCTCTCCCTTCCCTGGAACCAGTTGTCCTAAATTAGGGACAGGCGACTGCTTATAGCAACTGTTTAGTTTATGAAAACTTCAATGGATGTTTTTGGTAAAAATCCATGGACCAACGTTTTTATCTTGGTATTTTATAATCTGTGTTTTTATCAGTGTTTACTGCACCCAATATGTATCTGCAAAGTGTAAAATGGTAAATGGATGAATAATATTTTTCTGGTGATCTGGGAACTGTCATTTCTGTGGTAATTAATCATGGTTCAACGGTCATATGTACTGCAAATTGTTTACTTTTCACTCCATAAGCTAGAATAGCTGAATGGATTTTTTAGAAAGCCAGCCTACTTTTGAAAATTAGATTTGATGTTGGAGACCCAATTTCCATTTTCTTTTTCAATAAAGGCTGTGAGTGTCTTTGAAATTAAGAGCACATCCATTTACTCATAATCCTAAATCACAGTCACTCTAGAATCACACAATCTGTATTTCTTGAAAATACAAATCAGTCAGTCATACATTTCCAACAGAACTGTGGAATGAATGTAAACATTAAGTAGGGGAACGTTTTACACCCCTCCCCCACCCGCCTAACAAAATAACACGAATATCCGGTCTCCTACTCCTACATCGAATTTGATCTTGGACAGTGGAAGGTAGATGTAGATATACTATAACTAATGACCGATTGTAGATTTCAAATAGTACCCAGCTTTAGCAAATTATTTAATTTAGATGTGAGAAATAATTATAAATGGTTCAAATATTTTAGTCAGTCAGACAATTTCTTTTTACATATAGGTTTACGAATTACACTTTTGTATAAGTGACTTCAAATACAGTTCCAGCGCATTTGACGAAAAGTGTGGGAGGACTGTAACTGTGGATTTGAAGGTACCCAAACTAATTCCAGGACGTGTGCCGTCCAAACTTCCTAATTTACCATCCTATTTGAGTGGCACCCCATGTGTTACACGTGAAGAGCCAGAGAATAGAAACAACGCCTTGAAGAAAAGGCACTGAAAACAGCTCTCGAGGAAAGCATTACATAAAAGAGGACTCTGATAAAAAGCATGTATTTTGTTCTGTTGTTGATTTGCAATCAAAGGGAGAATTTATTGACACCTCTTCATGGTCTCTTTTTTGTAAAAACGACATGGCAATGGTTGTGCATATTTCAGCTGATCCTGCTCCAAATATAAAATGTTCTGTTGTTATAAATTCAGAGCTTATGATTAGGGCATTTGTTAAAGATCTGGAGTTACCAAACTTGGTGAAATATTCATTTCCATGTAAAGTAACTCATACTAATGTTCTAAATGACATTTTAAAACATTTAATGCAGCAGTGTGAGTCACCTATAAGTTGTAAGATTTTACGAAATGCAGTTGATCAAATATTCATAGTTTTAAAGAATATCCGTGAGAATAATGTAGGTCCTGAAAATCACCTGAAGTTTGTTGAGGAACAATTGGTTTTGTTGGGTCGAGACAAACATGGGTCCAGATATTCACCAGATTTCATGAATTTTTCTTCCCTTTTTTGTAGCATGGCACCTCATGCATATAATTTTCTTCGGGAGAGTATAATGTAATTTTACTAGGCTGCCACATCCCAGTACTATTCGACATGTTTTTGCCAGCAGTTTAGTGTGAAAGCTGAAGCTGAAAAAATTGATTCAAATTTTCTATCTTATATTCAAAGAAAAATATCCTTTTTAAATGATGTTGATAAAAGGTAATATTAATGCTTGACGAAATTCATTTGAAACAATATTTTGATTACAGAGATGGTAACATTTGTTGTCTGTCATTTAATTCCGAAAGCATGGCAACAAGTGCCCATGTCTTCATGATTAAAAGTTTACTTTCAAAGTACAAAGATGTTGTTCATGTACTGCCTGCCAAAACCATGACTGTTGAAACACTTTTTGATGTTTTAAAGAAAATAATCATTGGTTTTTGAAAATATAGGTTTTACTGTGATTTGTGTTGTCACTGAAAACAATTCCATCAATCGTAAGTGTATCTCATTATTTGTTTCCCACCCTAAAGTCCAAATTGTTTATCCTCTTCCAATTGATAAATCCAGACCATTATTTTTTGTTGTTGATACAGTTGACTTATTAAATAGTATACGTAATAACTGACTAAACCAGAAAAATTGGGGGAAATGTATGTATTTTCCTGAATTTGAAGATGAAATTGCATCATTTCAAACAGCAACTTTGTCAACACTCCAGGAATTGCATAAAATTGAAGCCAATTCGGTAACAAAATATGGGTATAACTTATCATATAAAGCTTTTAATGTCAGCAACCTGGAAAGACAAAATCTAAAATTACTTCTCCAAATATTTAATGATTTTATAATAAAATGTTTGCCAGAAATTGAAGAAAAAAAGAAATCGTGTGAGTACCAAGGTACATCACGTTACATTGGAATAATTTTAATTTGGTGACAAATTGTGAATGTGAAGTCACCTTATAAAGGTATCTGTTTGAATAATAAATACCAAACACCTTTAACGTCTTCAGAATCTGATGAAGATAATGTGTTTCTTAATAAATTTCTGGAGTGGTTGGATAGGTGGAAGAGGATGTGTTGCACAACTGGTATGCTAACGAAAGAAATCCACACTGCATTAAAATTAAGTACACATGCATTACTTGAAATTGCTTCATATTGTATTACGGAACTAAAATTTAAGTATTTACTTCCTGGAAAGTTCCAGACTGATGATTTGGAAAGTAGGTTTGGTATTTATAGGCAATTGGCTGGAAGCCAGTAAAATATAAGTGCTCGGCAATTGTTTGAATGTGAAAGCAAGTTGACAGTCCATTCACTGTTGAAACTTCAAACTATGTCACGTGGAAAAATTGAAAAAACTGATTTAAATTTTAAGGATGACTTTCATGAAGTTAATTTGAAATTGACTTGCAAATAAAAATTTGACGTTTCTGTTCTTTCTTCTGATATATCTGATTGTAATGATTATATTCCAGTCATTGCATACATAGCAGGGTATTGTGCATTTTCAGTATTAAAGCGTTTAAAGTGGGATTTTTGCAAACAACTGTTATTGATAGACATAGAATTAGATGCAAGGTATAATTTCCTTCAAAAATTAGACAGAGGTGGTCTTAGCTGTCTTACTGATGTTGTAATTAATATTGTTTTGTATAATTACATTATTTAAAAAAAATGTTGTAAATATGATAAGGAGTTTTTGGAAATGTCTAATCAAAGAAATGTAATAATGTTGATCGAAAGTAATGCTCTTGATCAGGGAGAGTTGTTCGACAATAGCATTTGTTGCTCTGGTCATTATATTGAAAAAGCACACAAAATAATTCTTTGGGCTTCCACAAATGTGTTTTTAAATAATTATTGTAAGGTTAAAAATGACAAATCAATACAGGATGCTACAGCTATTAAAAAAATAGTTTTAATGACAAAAAAAGAAATTCGCAACTTTGACAAAGTAATTATTAACCAGGGGTCGATATAAGTGGCATTTGACACCCATTGGACGGTACATTCACAAAAAATGTTTTTAGATCAAACGGCATTCTTACAAAAATGTTTTGGACTGTAATGATATCTTCACAAAATATTTCGAATAAAATTCAATTTTAATAAAATTATTTTAACATAAGTGGCATGAAAACTGTCGACGTGCCCCCCTCCCCCGGGGAATTCAGACTCTTCATTTTGCTGTGAAACCATAGTTGGTGTACATTAATTTTTTCCACCTACCCGGCCAGGCAACTAGATTTTTTATTCACATGCCAAGACCAATCATTTTGTTGACCATTGCATCTGAGGAATGGCATATTGCAAGTCCTGATCCGATAATGATTATATCTACGATTTCACACCACTGCAAACTTTTGTGTTTTTTTGAGAGCTTTTGGCAAAATTGCTACAAACAGAAAAGTAAGCAAATTCCACAAAAATAGGGAAAATTTCACAAAAGTAGACAGAATTTCACAAAAATGGGTATCAATTTTTAAAAACCTGGATTTATCCCTGTTAATGTTACTCTCAAAGTAGTGAAGGGTAGTTCAATGAAATTTAAAGCAAAAGTAGGGCATTTTTATAATAGGTTCATGTTATGTATTTTCGAGGTTTAAAATCTTTCCCGAAAGAAATTTTACTTTTGTATGGTATCTAATGCATTTGTAATAAAAGGTTCAGCTAAATAAGTTGATGTGTAAATAAGAAGAATTTTGATTTGTCATAAGTCACAATAGATCTTAAGTGTAGTTCTTGTTTTTGAACTTTTAACAACAGTAGAAAGTGAATCGGTGTTGTAGTATGGTTAGAACAGTATTTACTAGTTTGAAAGCAAATGTACCTATGTACTATAACCACAACATGAATGAAAAAAGTTTTTAAGGCATCTTCCAAATGCCAAAAACCTATGTTCCAAACACTGACACATAATGCAAGAGTTTCACTCAGTGTACAACCCCTGGCAAATATTACGGAATTGGCGCCACGTGAACATGGAGGTGCATAGTAGGGAGTACGTAGAAACGACACAAAGGAAGAATGCAAAAGGAAAACATAGTTTAATGAAAGCTGCACAATTGAGCTACAGACAGCAGGACTCAGATATATGTATGTACTGTATCTGCTGGAAATACATGGTGTGTAGCAACATGTGTGGAAAATAATTGTAGACTCTCCAACACTGCAGGGAAAATTAAGGAATCGAAGTATATGTTGCAATTGAAATCTCGCAATACAGTGCGTTCGGAATATACAAATAAGTGTGGGGATAAAGAGGTGTAGCAGTATTACCCTGTTGCTGCAGTACCAGCATTGCTCCTCGGAGGGCGTTATCAATGGTAACGAGGGACAGAATTCTGAAGCGTCTTCAAGAAGTATATCGACAAGTCATCGTAAAAGGTTCGTTGTTCGTAGTCGAACAAGGAGGCCTATTCACCGGTTCTCCAAACCAAACTTTGACATGCCTTTCGAGAAAACATCCCGAACTGTCAGTTGTAACATAGTTTTTCCATCACAACGCCAGGCCCCATACAGTCCATAAATGAGTGAGGTTCCGGGGTGAGTATTTTCAGAAAGTTAAATGGCAGGATGATTCAGAACATGACATTTAAGGTAACTATTCTATCCTGTCCATGAATTAAATTATCACTCCTACTATACGCATCCGTATTCATGTGGCGGTGATTCCATAATTTTGGCCAGGGGTTGCATAATATGAATAATGAGTTGTAATGCCTAATGAGTATAGAGAGAGCATAAAATTCTGATTAACGTTAACCCTTCCTGCTACGTTGTGATATGACATATGGTGTATTACGTAAGTTATTCTTTGTGTGCTGTTAATTACTATGTTAACAGAATCATTTTAAGTTTCTTAAATCAAGTATGTATTGAGCTCATTATTCACAATAAAGATTTCAGATTTCTTAATGCACGCAAGGCAATGAGCCAACCGTCATCCGTTCATAATATTATGTGGTAATTAATGCTTTGTTTGCTACAAAGATATTGCTGTGCTTATGCTTATTTTTGTGTCAAATGTAATTGCATAAATGGCGCATTTTTGACATACGGTAAATTGAATAAATTGTTTATAGTAAATTGTGTGATAGATTTCGTTTACTGCAGCCAGCTTACCTTCACTGCATATATAACTGCTATTAAAGTATATATTTGTAGAACTTAGCAAGCCTCACTCGAAAATCATTTGGGAAATTTAAGTGGTCTGTCCTGGTTTCCACCTTTTGGGAGAACTCTTTCACATGAGAGAGAGTGGTAGTGATGGAAAACTAAGTTTTGACAAGTTACATATCTGTGTATCTTATATTTTTTTCCGCACAGTGATGCGTTTTACTTAAGGATTGTTAAAAATACCTAGATAATACACCACTTTCTATACTCCAACCAAATTTTCCCTTTTTAATTCATGCAATGCCATCTTCCCCTAGAAAATACACAAGGACTTAATTAATTTGATCAAGCATTTGGAAAAAAAGAAAAGAAAAGCATTTTAGCAAATGGATATTGTTGAAATGGCATTTAACAAATATTGTTGGTGAAAATATCATTTTAGCAATTGATATTTTACCCCAATAATGTCGTTTTAGCAATGATATTGTTGGGGTGAAAGAGTTCTGCCAAAAGGGGAATTTTACCATTTTAGAAGTCGTCTGGAGATTGAGAAAAAAATAGCTGTTTATAAAAAAACAGAGCATATGTTGTATACATATATGTCAATAGGTATCAGGCATCCAGAACTTGTGCCTGCATCATGTAAATATTTGTGTTGTAAACTAATTATTCAAATCTAGAAAGGAAAACATATTAGATAAATATGGGTTTCACATTATTAGCTTTGTGTAAGCACATTGCATAAAATAAAAATTCGTATTCATTCCTAAAGAAATGTTGGACAATTTTGTGGCTTTTATAATATGGTGCTTAGGGTAGTTAATAAATGCTGAGAGATGAATTATTTTGGCATATTCCTATGTGGGAAAAGTTCAATCATTTTCTACCATCACCATTTTCATGCTCGGTGATACTTTAAAAGAAACAATTTTTTACTTGCCTACTGCGGTGCTGCTACCCATTATGGTAACAGTGAACACTTGTTTCATATTTATCTTCTGGAGAAATAATATATATATAAATATAGTTTTCACTACAATTAGTTCAGATATTTTTTAAAACAGTTCAAGACAATGACGTAGTCTTTGAAAACATTTTCCCACTATCGTTCATTCCGGTTACTAAAGTTATTTATTGAAAAAAGAAAAACATATGGAATCCGTAGACTGATTTTCAGATTTAAAATAACGGGAGCTACAACCGCGTAATAATTTTATTTCTCATAATAAAGCATTTGCAGTGATATGTCACATTTTTGATGTAATTTTTCACTGTAATACCGTAATTCTAAAACAACGATCGTGACCATCGGAAAAATGCTCTGATTCCAAAACATTCTCCTACGATCGTTCATTTCTGTTACTTAAAGTTATTGACTGAACAAAAAAAAACAAAAAAACTTGCGGAGTCAGCAGATTGATTTTGAGATTTAACAAACAGAAGCATCAACTTCCTAAAATTTTTTATTTCTCATTCTTTAAAAAAAAAGAATGAGAAATAAAGCGATATGTCGCATTTGTGGTTCAAATTTTCACTGTAATACGAGAATTTTAAAACAACGATCGTGACCATCGGAAAAATGCTCCAACTCAGAAATATTCTCACACGATCGTTCATTCCTGTTACTAAAGTTATTGACTGAAAAAAGAAACATACATAATCCGCAGATTGATTTTAAGATTTAAATGATGGGTGCTTCAACCTCGTAATAATTTTTATTTCTCATTCTTTTTAATAAAAGACTACATTAGGCATTTGCAGCGATGTGACATTTGTGATGCAATTTTTCACTGTAATACCGAAATTGTAAAACAACGATCGTGACCATCGGAAATATGCTCCGATGCGCCCAGGCTCTCTTTCTCATGAGATGTGGATATCCACCGCTGGAGACGTCACAAACCTGTGCGAGGGCCCTCTCTTTTCGGGGGCGACGCCCGATGGCGGTTTGGATGTTTTGGTAGTACATGATTCACTTATTTCGGAAAAAAGAGATTTTAACTGCATTTTTTGAGCTTTGAAGTTTCTAGTCTACAATCATTACTTATCCAGATAACAATGAGTGTAGACCAGTGTTTCGCAAAGTGTGGTCCCCGGAGGCCTATGAAGTGGTCCGCAGGAAATTTGAGAAGTAAAATTAGTGAAACATGTGAGAATCCCTCCTCTTAAATTTTGAGTGTATGCTCGGTTCGAACATCTATAGCTATCATAAAAGAGCCATTATTCATTTTACTTACTATTGTGAGTTTCGATTTTGACATTTAGTTCGAATCAAAAGCAAGAAAAGAAATAGATTAGATACGAAAGCAATTCTATTGCTTCCACTTTCAGTCATCCAACCGGATATAGTTAGATAGCTTAGCAGAAGATCACAAATAGAAGTAACCATCTTACAGGTGCGTACATATTGTTATATTAAATTTGTTTATAATTACTGAATCTTTATACGTAGATTTTCTGAAAAGTATTAAAATCAAAAGAAAAAATCAAAGTATAATTTTTTATATCATATTTTGCGTGTGATGTAACTTGAATTGTATGGAGAATGTTTTTGCCGTGGCCCATGGGAGGAGCTAGAATTTAGGTTGGGCAGGTTTCGATTTTCGGAGAATGTCTAATTAATTTTCCATAAATATTACCTACTACAAATCTTACCTTTTGAGTTTCGAGGAGGGTTTGAACCCCCAAAACCCCTCCCTGACTATGCCCATACTCTGACTACATTGCCAATTATTTAACTAAGCGAATGATCTCTTTTTCCTTATACAACTGACAAAATATATTCATAACTCACAAAGCTATTATTTCTTTCTTTAGCAAATTTATTTATTCTAAAAATTACTTTTCTTCACATAGGGTTAACAACCGACTGGTAGTGTAAGCACCTGGTCGGAATTTTTGGGGCGATTTCCTGCCTAAGGCCGATGGAAATTGCTTACCGGCCCTATCTGGTGACGATATTATTTTCAAGTAAAAAACAACTGAAAATTTGCTAAAAAAAACTTAAACTTTACCAAAAGAAGACAAAATTTACTATAAATTTCATTTCAAGGAGGGAAAGTGAGGTAAATCGTGCCGGAGCTCATATCTATAATCCCGCCTATAAGTCACATAAATTGGGGAATACTTTAGTTGTACCTTTCCTTGGAGCGCAGGTGGCCGTTAGGTCCAATATTAGTAACCAGGGCTGGAAACCTAATTTTCAGACAATATATTTTTCACTTTAAATTTTCTCCCAGCGAAGTTCCATAGACTTCTCCTCCCCCCCCCCTTGGTGGTCCGCGGTAAATAAAGATATGCTTACAGTAGTCCATTACCGACCAAAGTTTGAGAAACACTGGTATAGACGAGTGGTTTTCTTTTTTCAACGCTACAGGGATGTCGAAAATCGAGCAATGCACAAACATGACATTATTTTTCCACCTGGGATTTTCATTGAGAGAAAAGCAGGAAAAACCTTTATCTGCTTACAGTGAAAGTGGTGTGACCTAAAAGACGGTGTTTATGTGATATTGTCGGTTTGAAGATGAGCTTTTTTCCATCGATCTCACGTTAAAGTCTATCTTGTACCATTTTTCGCTATCGATGTACTGGTACATTGTGAATTTCCAACACATGGCTCCACTGTTAATGTTGCACTTTACTTAGAAATCCTGAAACGCATGAGTTCTGGCAGGGCATTGCACGAGGCCAAAGAAATAAGGGTAGCGGATGAATGCTTCACCACACAACGCGCCAAGTCACACTGCTGTGTTGATCGTATAAATCCTGACTGAAAGATAAATTCCGTGCTCCCTCACTCTCCTTGTTCACCGGACGTAGTACTGAGTGACTTTTGGAGGTTCTAGCAAATTAAGGGAATTATGAAAGGTAACGGCTTTGATTCCGTGGAAGACACAAAGGTTTTTTAACGAGGATTTTAAAAAGCACTTCGGAACAGGACTTTTATGGGGTTTTATAAATAATGGCAGAACAGCTGGAATAAGTGTGTGTGTGTGTGGAGGAGGGGCATTAATGTGTAAAGCTACTAATTTCTGTCTCCGGTAAAAGCATTTACGCTATGTTTTAAACGCACCCTGTAATAAAGAACGCATTAAGTGTTGGAGCGTAAATTATTTCCGGAGTGTGAAATACTTCTGACATGCCTTTAACGAGAGAATATTTTGTAAGGGGAAGACATATAGAAACATTATATAACAGATCGCATTCAACGTTGAATTTTCTTTTTTACGCCATGTTTGTAAAGAAAAACAATTATATTTGAAATAGTCAGAATTATTTTCTGATTGTCTGAGGTTTTTAAAATTATAGTGGGCGGCAACGTTGATATAATTGTTTTAGCACTGGCGTCTAAAAATTAGTCTAAGACTCGGATGAGGAAGGGTTGGAGTGTTTGTCTTACTGTGTTGGTCCCCTCCGATGCATGAAACTATTAGTTATAGGTAAAGGACGCGCGTTTCAATAGAGCCGCTGAAGGTGGTACTTAAAACAAAAAAAATAAAACTTCAACATGCCTTTAAATGGAGCTCTTGCACCTTTAACTGAATAAATAAGAAAGAAAGATTCCCTATAACCTGATATAATTGAAAAAATAACAGATAAGCCTCATTAAAATTCCGTGTTCCAATAGCAATGCATATAAAAAAAAGTTTCAGCGATTTCAACTACAAAGCCAGCAATGCTGGTGGCATTGCTTCAAATTGACAACCAGATGATTCGCTTAAAATAATTCTAAAGTAATAAGTTTTGATAGATGCCGATGAATTTAGGAATAAATTGTTGGATATGAATCTGAAATTCTCATATGGAGTCCCATGTAGTGGATGAAAATACAGGATATTTTATACGAAATTGTAGTGTCTTGCAATTTAGTCCGACGGTCTGTACGCAGAACGTTTTCTTACGTTATTTAATTATGTTATGCTACCTCTTTTGAACGTCTGAGAGCTCGACTGTTTTTGAAACTTTTGCAAAAGTAAAATTTAAAGAAACTTTTGAACCGCTTCCAAATTACAAATTTGAGCCTGTTGTCAAAATTGTGTCCTCTTCTACGTGTTAGTTGAAATGTTACTGCGTTAAACTGTGAGTATTGCTTATTCCATTATTATCCTCTTGAAGTAATGTGAATCTCTATTTTCGAAACCGCGATTTCCTTCCTTAACGAAATAAATGTGTGCCTTATTGATACTATAACTAGGTGTGACACATTTATGCAAATGTTATGTAAAAGCCTCACATTCTTACAACAGATTTCTTAATTTTTCAGTAATATATCATAAAAGTAGGCAACATCTAAGTAATAGTAAAATAGACAAGAAGAGTTCGAAGAGCGCTAGATTTGTTTATGACGGTCTGGCGAATATCCTAGTCGATCATCTTTATCTACCCGAATTCTTGGCAAATGTTCTATCTAAAATACAGCAGTGAAACGATTCTGGAAGTAAATTATTTGGCTTACTATAATTAAAAAGATCTTAGTCTACGGTCAACTTTTAAACAATGCAAATTACTTTCAATTTCATTGATTGGTAATTTTATTTTCTCCGATGTAATAATGGCCTGGATTTTTTCAAATTTATTTCCTCAAACTTTCTAATTCACTGATTTTTGTTGCCGTAAGCATTACATGTAATTTAGATTTATAAATAATATAATAATTGCAAGCTGAATTTCTGACGGATTGGATATCTGTTTAAAACATAGCATTAATGATTATTATACACGGTGCCTACAAACACCAAACTTCGAAGTTCCCCATGAGACATTCATTATGCCGAAATCCCATCATTCTGTCTAACCCACCACTAGAATCTGTTCTTGTGTTTTGAGGGTAAGTGTCGTTATTTGCGTTTTCCCAAGACACTCGAAAACCTATGGGATATTCACCAAGTGCAAATGTGAGCAACCAGTTTTACCACACGTGAACAGTTATCTTCGTAGGCTGACTTCATCTGAATATGCAGTATATGTGAAATTATTCCAAATATTAATTTTATTTCACACATTTGTGCAGGAAGGAACTTCTTCTTTTTTCAATAGAAGCAGCACCTCGTGGAGAATGAAAACCGCCACCGTGAAGAATATTGTTACCGTAACTGTAACTCTGCTCGTGATCTGTTTGTTGTTGCGTTGTCAGTCACTTGCGTGCATTCGGAAACATGCAGTACTCTGTTCCAGAAGGTGTGTTTATAGTGAAATCGTATTGGGTAACCAGTTCTGTCATCAAAACACAACGAGCATTTCGCAGAGAGTTTTGAGTTTGAAAAGTTCCAAGCAAGTCAACAATCTGTCGATGGCACAAAAACTGGAGCAAACCGGTTCTCTTCTCAGTGGTAGCGGTAGACATCACCCTCCGATGCTCCAAACGCGTGAGGACGATGTTCGGCAACGTTTACTTCACTCTCCGACGAAATCGTTGCGTAGATTAAGCCAACAGACAGGATATTCATACGGAAATTGTCAAAGGGCAGCAAAAAAAGCGAATATTCGAAAATTTAAAGTGCACGTAATCCATCAGCTGCAGGAACCGGACAAGGGAAAGAGAGTAAGTTACAGCAAATGGTTTCAAAATTTTCTTAATTAGCGATCTGATATTCTCTCCATCACATGGTTTACAGATGAAGCCTGGTTGAGGTTGAGACATCACTGAATATGGTGCGGCGTGTTCAACTGTGTTTACAAGAAAATGGAGGACAATTCCAACATTTGCTTTGATAAAATGATTCTCCAATACCACATGTGTAATTCTCAACTTACTGTATGATTTTGTTGTTATTTATAAAGAAGTTATGAGTAAATCACATGGTACTGGTTTAAATGATTCACCCTGTACCTTAATACGCACCTTTACGTTGAAAGATGACTAAAATTGAAAGCATAGGTCATTGTGTTGCACGGTCTTTAGCCATCTGTCTGCCATTTCTTCGATTCCGCGGCCGTTATAGTTCTTGTCGTTCTCGGCAAAGAACTCCTTCACACCAGCTGACACCTCCTCCTGTTATTGAAGTCCCTCCCAGGAAGAAAGAGGGCCATGGACCGGAACAAGTAATAATCAGACAGGGCAAGATCCGGAATATATGCCGGGCGTGGCATCAGTTCGATGCCCTCAAGTTCCTGGTGTTTCGCCGAGGTCATTCTAGCGGTATGAGGCCAAGCGTTGTCCTGCTGTAGGACAGGCTGCTTTCTGTTCACCAGTGCCGGGTGGACAATGCATATTGGTTCGTCTACGTTCGAACAGGAAATAGTTGTTTCCTATGGCCATTAAATCGCTAGGGAGTAGAGGGCTATTTCGAAGATCAGTTTAAATAGTATTTTACGCTGTAGTTACAGAATTTTACCAAATAAATTTAGTTACCAGGCAAAATCTGTACAATACCCTAACTGTAACTAATATTCATATTTCTTGTATAAGAAACAGAAGACATTTGAAGTTTAGCAAAATACTTCATTTTTTGTTACATACACTGATGTGCCAGAAAAACGGGTACGCCAGTCTTATACTTGTTAGGTCCCCACGGGAGCACAGGACTGCAGAAATTTCTTCTGGAAATATGTTGTAGGCAATGCACACTATGCTACCTGCAGAGCGTTCCACAATTCGGGTGTATTCCGCAGTCTCGGATTCCTGTGTTCGATAGCGCGTTGCATGGCATCCCAAATGTGTCCTATCACGTACAGATCTGGGGACTTGGGTGGATGTGGTAACACACAAAACTCAGATAAATGCTCCACTAACCATAATGTGGCGTCCCGACACTTGTGTCGAAGTGCATTATCCTTTTGAAACAGGCCGAACCCATCAGCATGAATGCAGGACATGAACAAGTGTACCTCGTCAGAAAGGATGCGCACATAGCGCTAACCAGTACCAGACGTTTGTAGACGTACCAGAGGTCCATGTGAAGTCAAGCTTAACACACCACATATCATTAGGGACCCCCACTAGCCGGTACAGTTCCCTGTTGAAGGACGATATCCATGACTCATGGGGTTTGCGCCACACATGAATCCTTCCATCTGCCCGATACAGGTGGAAACGCGACTCGACAGATCAGGCTACTTGAGTCCTGTCATCAAGTACCCAGTGGCTGTTTTGGCGTTTACGAATGAGACGCATAGCTCTCTGTCGTGCCCCCATCAAGGGGATTCGAGTTGGGCGAAGGCTCCCAAAGCCCATATCGTGCTGGGTACATTGCACAGTCCGGACGCTGATGCTTGTTGAGGCTCCAGCATTGAATTCCCATGATACCGGCGAGAGTATGCACGCCTGTCGAGAGTATGCACAACTGTGGCACTATTGATGTCTGCGTGTTCCGCAAGTCGCATGGACCTGTAAGGTCAGTCGTTTCATCTTTGTATCTGTTGTTATATGTCCAGTAAATCTGGCTTTGCTATCTCGTGTTCTTCTTGGTGTTGCATTTTGGGTGGCCAGCAGTGTATTTCCCATGCGAGAAGGTATGAAATCATACCACATTTATTTATTTTTTCGATAACGAGATAAATCACAATTAAGGAAGTTAACCTCATTTACTACAGCAGAAACATTTAGAATGTGTAAGATTAAATGTAGGCACGTTGTCATAAAAATGAGCATCAAATCGAGGTGGGATAACAAAATGTGGCATTTGATGTTTTGCATTTTAAGATATTTTGAGAAGAAATATCTGACAGAAGGAAACATTACAGAACTTATTTTTCCTACATAGCTGAAAAAAGTAACTCGGTGAAACGAAGTATTTAGTGAATTTATGTTCGAAGATGTATGCAATAAGCAAGACTTGAATTTAATGGCACATGTGATTTTCTTTTTTACCACGCGGTTTTTGTTTAAGAATAAGGGCCTTGAAAATGAAACTCGTCCAAATATTTTCGACAAATTCACATTAAAATTATTTTGTTTATTGCTTATTTATTTAGCATGTACAGTAATCAAATATGTCATGAAAATAAGACTGATGTTTATTTTGAGTTTTGACACACAGTTGTCGAAGTGTAAACTAATTTATTGGAAACAAATTTTATCTATAAATTAAATGAAATATAAATTTGTTGGTACCATGCGTCGTATTCTACTTACCTTAAACTTAGCACTTTGTTAAGAAACCTTTTAATGCATTTCACATTTGATTGAGTAATATAGCGATTTTAGCATTTCGAAGCAATGGCACAAAGTTTGGATTGTCTCTTAAAGCAAATACGAATTTTCTCTATGCTTCAAAATGCTGCAAGAGTACAGTTGGAAAATGACACCCAACCAATGTTTCAACTGTTTGAAACGGAGCCTTAACTTTTTTTAAGACGTCGCGTTTCCCTTGGAAGAGATTCATTGCTCTGGAAGGGAAAACGTGTTATTAAGATGAGAAATTATGAGGCACGGAAAGAAAAACCATAAATATAAGGATTTTATTAACAGAAGTTATCTGAAGCTCAAATTTTAAAAAGCGTTATCAAAACGGATTACCTAACTTAGAAATATAGCAAACATCTCGTAAGCCACTGAAATACAAAGAAATTGAATGTAATTTAGAGTCGGGTACTCAGACCGCGAAATTTGATTAAGCGGATTAACCATGATGTTCGGTCTACAAATCGAAATGAATGTAATCACTAAACATGAAATAAAAAAAGCTAAAGACACCTGCGTGTTAACATTTCCTAACGAATGATTGTTTCTTCTTAAAAGAATTACAATGGAGTAAATGAGTAAAGAAAAGTGTACAATGATCAAACTTTATGCTGCACTAAAGATGGGAAAAATGTTAAGTGTGATTTCCAGTTAAAAACAAACGGTTTCTATTAATACAATAAGAATAAAATAAAATAACAGACAGTCCATAATGAATATATTTCGAAACAGTCCAACTACTTGTTTTATAGATTCTTGCCCACTGTATGAACAAGAAATAACGTGTGAGATGAATTAAGGGTTCAATTTATTATGTATTTCAGGTTGCTTAACAGGAAGGCAACGTAATTCCCGAAATTTTCCTTTCAGTTTTACATTGTAAATTAACCAGTGCTGAAGATTGTGAAAAATTATAGTCAGCCGTTTAAAACGTAGTTTAGGCAAATTATGTTCAACGAATGTCCAGCGGGCGTCTGCGGCCACTGACGTAATTTTTCCGGCCCGCGAACGTTTTTCCAAATTTCACTGAATGTGGCACGCCAGCTATTTAAAGACTTTAAAGTTTTCCAGTAATGAAAATGAGAGTGCACTTTAGATGTCGGTCCGTTATAGCATCTAATCGATAGACAGGTGCTTAGATAAAAGCGCTTCAACGGAAGATACTGAAGCGCTTTTATGATTTGAAAGATAATGTATCTGTTTTTGTGGACAGAAAAGGAAAACCTGTGCGCGAGTTAGAAACTGGAGCTGGTATTTCTTGTAGACGTCACAACACATCATAATGAACTCAAAACTAAATTACAGTCTGAAATACAATTGATTCATGAGCTGTCCTCACACATAATGTCACTTCATAATGAACTTCGACTCTAGGAAAGTCAACTTAGGATAGACAATACTTATAATTTTCTAACAGTTGCGAACCACTACAATAACTTTGATTACGATTAATTTGCGGAAAAGTTGTACTCTTGCAATGTAGAGCTGAATACCAGATTGTCGCCCCGGTGCGCAGTGGTCTAAGCGATGGCCTCTGATCATTCGTCCGAAAGGGGTCCGGGTTCGAATCCCGGTGAGGCATGAATGCTGTGTTTGTCTTACGGCACGGGCTCTCTCCCTTCCCTGGAACCAGTGGCCCTAAATTAGGGACGGGCGACTGCTTATAGCCGTTCGGTTCCCGATCAGCGACCAGACGTGTTCGACGGGCGACATACAGCCAGAACAGATGGGCCACGGCAGGAGTGACACGTGGTGGGCCGTGAAGAATTGTTTCAGGATGCGTGACACGTGCGGGAGCCCATTGTCCTGTTGAAACGTGGCCGCTGGCAAGTTCTGCCGTTGAGGGAGGACTACAGGCTCCAAAACGTCGGAGATGTAGCGGTGGCTGTTGTGTGTACCGGCGAAGCGTACCAGAGGGGTGCGGGCGTCATATCCAATTGCGCCCCAAACCATAGCGCCAGGTGACCGACCGGTATGGTGATGCATAATGCAGACGTCATACAGTCTCTCACCGAGGTGCCGCCACACGCTGATCCTACCGTAGTGGTGTTGCCGGCAGAAGCGGAATTCATCGTAGAAGACAATGTTGTGCCATTCCGTAATCCAGGTGCGGCGTTCAATTGCCCACTGCTGCCGCACTCGCCGGTGGTGTAACGTCAATGTTAATCGGAGTAATGTGCGCCGTGCGACAAGTCCCTGCTCCTGCAGACCCCACCGAACGGTACGTGCTGCACAGATTGTTGCGCAACACACACTAATTCCAGCGCTAACGTTCCTAATGTGGCAGTCCGAACCGTCAATGCCCGCCACACAACATGCCGGTCCTCTCGTACGATGGTGTGCCGCGCCCGCGGCAATCGCATACGTCGGTCCGTCAGTCTCTCCTGCACCCACCGAATCCTATCTCGTCTCACTGTGGCTGGATGTCGTCCCACATGGGCGCCGATGTCTCGGTTCGATAAACCGCTGTCGCGATAAGCTACTATTCGTGCTCTGTCGTACTCCGAAACGTGCTGGAATGACTGTCGTGTTCTGCGACGAGGCTTTAAGAAGCTTTTTACGCAATGGTCCGGCAGCACAACACACTTCCACTACTTACACCCCGCCTTCTGTGCACCTTTCTTATAGTGCTTCTCGGTGGCGTGCCGGGCGCACATGATTTGCATATGACCTCCAATGCTAATCGTTTGCATGTCCCCTAGCGAGCGAAGCATGCTACGAACTTCAGGTTATTCGGATGCTTCCTTCTTGGTGTTGCATTTTTGGTGGCCAGTATTGTATCTGCCAATGCGAAAGGTAAAATTATCTAAATTTTGCATTGGTCGTCTTTCGCTGTAGCGCGGTTAATAATGGACATACAGGGGTAAGACCCTCATGAAAATAAAAAGGAATTGGGTACTTGTTTTACATGGGAATTTTTTGAAAGAGAGCCAGTATCAATATCTAGTCCCCAGATTTCCTGAATACAAATTTCAGTCATTACAATACTTGAGTAACTGGGTAACGCATTATAGCCGTTCATATCCGTTTACAAGAGCGTGCAGAATCGTGACCGCCGTTGAATGCTTCCTGCCTGCGGGAGGTGATTCCAGTCAACTCTTCGCGTTGTCGAAGTTTCAGAGAACAATGAGGAAAGAGCTGATGCTCGCTGAACTGCGCATGCGTAAAACTGTTTATCACGACAAGTCGCCTTTCTGTTTAACAGCAGCAATCTTTCGTTCGCGTCTACCCGCAGTAACCGCAGCGGATTTGATTTTGTAGAATTATGCTGTTAGTTTCGTTCATGTAGGTGTAAAAATGAGCGAAGCGGCTATTTGTTGTAACACTTTTAGTTTTTGAAGGATGAAAAAGAACCGTCAAAGACTTGAGCCCACATCGACCAAATATTTGTTTGTTGCAATAGACGTACGAATGTGTCTGGAACTCTACTTTGAAGCGTGTAAAAACTTGCTGATGAAATACAGTGTTTCAAGAACAGTTAAATGCCTTAACTGTTTTATCTGTTGAGGAAAAGTTCACTTCAGTAATTGAGAATATTATTATAAATCGAAAGTTAACCAGACGTTTGCCGATCAAAAAAGTAGATCGCAGTTCATCTATAAGTCAATTACCGCAAAAACCAAAACTTTTAGTCAATGTTATACAGAGCTTCATAAAAACATTTCCTACGTCATTCGATGTGGTTAAGTATGATTTCAGCAGGTTGAGTCTCCAAACCTCACACAATCTGCTCACATTATATTTCACAGCAGGACAGGTAGCCCAAAATTAGAGACGGACGGACGTCTGCTTATAGCCCATTAATTTTCTCAAGGTAGTCGTTAAACCGCAAAACAAAGAAACTGAGCGTTACAACGCCGTTCATAGTGATAATCTTCGGCTGATCAGCAGAGATCTCTAGAACGACAGAATATGCCATCTGACAAAAATTAAGAAAAATAACAAACACCTTTCCTCCAAGGAGTTCAAGCAACTAGTTATGTTTGGCTTATCATAGTGAAAAGAGTGTAAATTATATCGCTATGTAGTTCAACACACTATAGACCACAGGGATACTTCGACGTTCTTTATTCTCTTAATTTCAATAATGTTATATTGCATCAATGAATAAGTCTTTAGCTTTGCGACCCTTCCGCAAATAAATTATATTTGTGCACTAAGCAGTTGTTCGCGTAACTTCCCAAAAGCAGAAATATTTTTTGATGAGAATTTGAGGAACCAAATTAGCAAATATATTATACTGAAAACATTTTAGTAAGACTTGCAATTCACTTAATTTTTAATTTATGGTCCCTCTTTTCTTTGAGGAAGTTCCGATTAATCAATAGCAACAAAACCACTTAATTAAAACTAATGCATTGTGGAATCTCGTAGTAATTAAATTCCTATATTGCATATTTCTTTACCTTAGTTAGTATTTTGTTTTGCAAATGATACTCCAGTGATCAACTTTCTATGCCATTCCGTTTTATTTTTCATTCCAAATTAATTGTTCAAAAACCTAAGATGATCACTCAGAACGAAAGACAGAAATTTGAAGAAAAATGTACGAATATGTTTCGAGACTTAAGAGATACAGAGATTTATGAAAATAGTCGAAATACCGACTGAAACTAGAGAACATTAAATACCATGAATGCAAATCTCAGGGACGATGTCAGTCTTGAATTAAAGAAACGTAAAGGGGTTAAGTACGATCGATTCATTTGGCCAACGAATTACACCAATATAGACTGCCGATCAGCTCTCACGCACCTTCGAAGATGATGTTCACCTCTCACAGCAACGGCTCGTGGTGCTACGCAGTTTCCCCATTGCTTATTCGCAATGGTGTCATATCTCGAAACACGGTGCACTTTAACCACAGCAGAACACGAAGATTTCACAGACTGCGCTGTTTCAGAAATACTACCACCCTTGGCCCGAATGCCGATAATTATCACTTTTGGCAAACCTGATAAATTACTCCTTTTATCCGTGACAGCAACGAGTGATACATTTTCAGAATGCCTACATAGCACCTTATTTAACCTTCAAGCCAGCTCACTACAAGTGCCATCTTTCATTGGCTACGTGCTGTTGACGTCAAAAGTAGGAGGTGGTCACAATAATGTTACTCGAATGTATATATTTATATATATATGTATAACATCATTCATCCTTGTCAACCATTATCAATCCACTGTTAGACGAAGGTCTCTCTAAACCTCTTACTCAACGGTCTGTATGTGCCAGTCCCCTCCAGGTTACTCCCGCATACTTTCAAATTTCATCCACCCAACTCCCATGTGGTCTTCTTCTGGGTCTTTTCCTGTACCTTGAAATCCAATTTAAAATATCGATTGTCGATCGATGATCTGTTTTTTTGGCAGTATGTCCAGCTTATTGCCATTTCAGGGATTTTACTCTGGTCATGATAAATTTCAAGAAAAATGTACGAATATGTTTCGAGACTTACGAGATACAGATATTTATGAAAATAGTTGAAATACCGACTGAACCTTGTCGTTTTTCTGATCCACGAGTTCCTCTTCTTATCTCTCCTGGATACACCAAGCATGCACCTCTTCATGTTTCTGTGAGTTGTCTATATATTTGTATTTTTCTTTTAGTTAAGGTCTACGTCTCTGCACCATACGTAAGCACTGGAAGGAAGCATTTATTAAACGCTTTTCTTTTAAGACATAATGGCATATTGCTCTTGAAAATTATGCTGTTTCTTCCAAAGGCATTCCTGGAAGGTTTTATACGCCGATTAATTTATTCATCAATGTGACCCTCGCGTGATATCTGCTGTCCAAGATAATCGTACGCATCTGTTATCTCCAGCTTTTCTCCATCAATCGATAAATTTTCCTTTTTTTAAAAAGCATTTAACATCACTTTTATCTTCTGAAAGTTCATTTTTAATCCCACTTCTTTACTCTTGTCAGCAAGTTCCTGGATCATAACCTGCAGCTTTGATGGGGTAGTTGCAAAAATTACTACGTCATCAGCAAAACTAAGCAGAGTTAGATAATTTTCATTAATCTTTATCCCTTTGTTTTCCCAGTTCAGTAATTGAAAGACATTTTCCAATGTCGCATTAAAGAGCTTGGGAGATATGGTGTCACCTTGTTTCACCCCTTTCCAATTTTTATGTGTGTTGTATTTTCAAACAGCAGAATCTTTGCACTTGCATTTTCATAGATGTATTAATAATATTAATGTATGCACCTTCAATACCGCCGGATTTCAAAGCCATTGTAACTGCTGATGGTTTCACTGAATTAAAAGGCCTTTTCATAATCGATGATGGCCTTTTCATAATCGATAAATGCCATGCACAATGGAAGTGCATATTCCCTCGCTCTTTCAATTAGTACTCTCAGTACGTGAATATGATCTATAGTGCGGTGGTCACTCCTTGATACAGCTTCTTTTCTCGTTTGAGCAGCCATGTCCAGTGTTACCTTCAAGCGGTGAGAAAGTACTTTAGTGAAGATTTTGTAAAACACTAAAGGGAGGCTGACAGGTCTGTAGTTCCTCAGATCCTCAATGTCACTTTTTTATGTAGCAGGATTTTTGTAGCGTTGTTCCAATCCTCAGGAAGCTTCCCTTCATTAAAGCATCAAGCGAACATTTGGGCGAATACTGTTTCAATTTTTCCACTTGCTTTTTCTCTGATATCTGCAGTAATTCCATCTTCTCCTAGAGCTTTTCCCCGCTTCATGTTCTTGATTGCATGTGCAACTTCTGTTAGGAGGACTGAAAGATCTCTGGTGCTGGTACTTTTAATGATGTCTGGTGTACACGTATCATCCCTTTCATATAATTTGTAGTAGAAATCTTTCACTCTTGTAAAAATTAGCTTCTATTTCTTGGTACAGAACCATCTCATTTGCTCAGTGCCATAATCTGTTTTCTTCCCTTAATGAGATGTCCCTTTGCTATCCTTAGGCTTTTGTTGTTTTCGATTGCTTTCTTAATTAGTTCACAGTTGAATTCCTTACGTCTTCAGTGATACTTTTTCGTACTGTCTTGCATAGCTCTATATATTTCGCTTTGGAAGTCATATTTTCTTTAGTTGTCCTCATCTCTGTTCTTTTTTGCAACAACATTTTGGTTTTTAATATTAATTTGTTCACATGCAATTTATTTTTAGACCCAGCTAATTTTGTTGCAGTATATATATATATTCTCAAAAATTACAGAATTTTTTTTGAGAATATATATATATATATATATATATATATATATATATATATATATTGCAACAAATTTTGCTGGGTCTAAAAAGAAATTGCATGTGAACAAATTATTAGGAAAAACCAAAATGTTGATGCAAAAAAGAACAGAACTAAACTTGAACGTGGCAAGCTCATAAGACAAACAAAATCTATTGACATAACCAACCTTAAAAAACACCATAATACTTTCAAGTTAGAACTAAAGAACAGGTTCTCTGCTTTAGAAGGCCTAACATCGGAAGAAGTGGACATCTCTGAAGTTAACAGAAAAGTAACCAAAGCTGGAAACAGCAACAAAATTAGCTGGGTCTAAGAACAAGTTGCATGTGAACAAATTATCAGGAAAAACCAAAATGTTGATGCAAAAAAGAAGAGAGATGAGGACAACTAATGAAGATGTGACTTCCAAAGTGGAATATATAGAGCTATGCAAGACAGCAAGAAAACGTATCACTGAAGACGTAAGAAAATTCAACTGTGAACTAGTGAGGAAAGCAATTGAAAACAACCAAAGCCTAAAGATAGAAAAGGGACATCTCAGCAAGGGAAGAAAACAGATTATGGCACTGAGAAAAGAAGATGGTTCTGTAACAAGAAATAGAGGCGAAATTTTGACAAGAGTGAAAGATTTCTACTCCAAATTATATGAAAGGGATGATATATGCACTCCAGACATCATGAAAGATACCAGTACCAGAGTTCCTCCAGTCCTTCCAGCAGAAGTTGCACATGCAATCAAGAACATGAAGCGAGGAAAAGCTCCAGGAGAAGATGGAATTACTGTAGACATCATACAAGAAGCAAGTGGAGAAATCGAAACAGTACTCGCCCAAATTTTCACTCGATGCCCTAATGAAGGAAAGATTCCTGAGGATTGGAACACCGCTACAATGATCCTGCTACATAAGAAAGGTGACATTGAGGATTTCGGAAACTACAGACCTATCAGCCTCCTATCAGTAGTTTACAAAATCTTAACTAAAGTTCTTTCACACCGCTTGAAGGTAACACTGGACATGGCTCAACCGAGAGAACAAGCTGGATTCAGGAGTGGCTACAGCGCAATAGATCATATCCACGTGCTGAGAGAACTAATTGAAAGAGCGAGGGAATATGAACTTCCATTGTGCATGGCTTTTATCGATTATGAAAAAGCCTTTGATTCGGTGAAACCATTAGCAGTTACAATATCTCTGAAAACCTGCGGTATTGAAGATGCATACATTAATATTATTAATAACATCTATGAAAATGCAAGTGCAAAGATTAGGCTGTTTGAAAATACAACACACGTAAAAATTGGAAAGGGAGTGAGACAAGGTGACACCATATCTCCGAAGCTCTTTAATGCCACATTGGAGGGTGTTTTTCAGTCGCTGAGCTGGGAAAACAAGGGGATAAAGATTAATGGAGATTATCTAACCCACCTTCGTTTTGCTGATGACGTAGTCATTTTTGCAACTACCCCATCAGAGCTGCAGAGTATGATCCAGGAACTTGCTGACAAGAGTAAAGAAGTGGGATTAAAAATGAACTTTCAGAAGACAAAAGTGATGTTCAATGCTTTTACAAGAAATGAAGATTTATCGATTGATGGAGAAAAGCTGGAGATAACAGACACGTATGTTTATCTTGGACAGGAGATATCAAGTGAGGGTCACATTGATGAAGAAATTAATCGGCGTGCAAAACTTGCCTGGAGAGCTTTTGGAAGAAACAGCATAATTTTCAAGAGCAATATGCCATTATGTCTTAAAAGAAAAGTGTTTGATCAATGCATCCTTCCAGTGCTTACGTATGGTGCAGAGACGTGGACCTTAACTAAAAGAGACATACAAATGCTGCAGACAACTCAAAGAGGCATGGAGAGGTGCATACTTGGTGTAACCAGGAGAGATAAGAAAAGGAACTCGTGGATCCGAAAAATGACAAGAGTGGAAGACATCATGATCAGAGTTAAATCCCTGAAATGGCAATGGGCTGGACATACTGCCAGAAGGACAGATCATCGATGGACAGCCGAAATTTTAGATTGGATTCCAAGGGACAGGAAAAGACCCAGAAGAAGACCACATGGTAGATGGGTGGATGAAATTCGAAAGTATGCAGGGGTGACATGGAGGAGACTGGAACAAGACAGACTGTTGTGGAGGAAACTTGAGGAGACCTTCGTCCAGCAGTGGATTGATAATGGTTGACAATGATGATGATGATATATATTCTATTAAGAAGAGACTGAAGCAAAAAAATTCTTGACTCATACCAAGTACAACATAGAATAGGTTATGTATTGACCGGTGTGAGTAAAAAGAGAAAAAAATAGAACAACGGAATGTAGAAAATTTCGAGAATACTGAGCCTTGGCTTTATCAAGGACTAGCAAAAACTCTGCATTTTTTCACTTCCACAAAGACCTATTTGGAAATGGGTTTCCGCAAAGTCATAGATACAAGTAATAAGCCCACCAAAATGTTTTTTTTTTTATATATACATGTCAAGACCTCCGCAGAGTTGTATGACCAAGCTTTAGTTAACAATTTAGCTTGCATCCATAACTTTCCTGGCCCGACCCATGCTCTTCATCTGTTAATATTAAACAGAAAGGAGATGATTATAGAAAACTCAAGTTGTAAGAGTGACATAATGAATCAGAAATAATGTTCAGCAATAACAAATTGCCAAGTTCGCCTGAGAGAGAATTTAAACCTGAATAGCAATACAAAAGTATTACAAATTCTTAACATTGAAATAAAAACGGAAATATTAATTTTTTCAAGGCACAGATTCCTGAAAGAAAACTGGATTATAAAACCCCCCTACCCCACAACTTCTGACAACACAAAAACGAGAATAAAGTAAAGACAATAATTAACTAAAGAAATGCTTTGTGAAGGTTATATGACATAAATTAGTTGTAATATGTACAAAGTATTTCAGAAGTGCTTTAAGTGCATAATTAAGTAGGTATTAAGAACTTAACTACATTGAAAACACAGCGCAGACTACAAGAATAATGAAACGGCCTGCTGCTTGGCCTTAGTTCCCTAAAAAACGCGCAGAGTTACTAAGAAAAGAAAGAGTTAAGTTAGATAAAATTTGTATTAAAGAAATTTCCAGTAATTATGTGACCATCAGGTTTTAAATAAAACCGATGATCATCTCAATGTTAGGAAGCTGTCCTACAATAACGCAATTTTTTTCCCATCCACAGGCACCAGTCTATTGTAAGTTTCAAATATATTAAGACCTTAGGGTCAATAGTTAAAAACTACAAACTTAATTCTTCGTGTTCCATACCTGTAGTTACTACATGTTCTTGTCATGAGCATAAAGAAATAGTTCACTATGATTAGAATTACAAGCATATTATCACTGGAAACTTGAGTTTTGGTAAAAATGACAAGCTTAGGAATTTATTAGAGTATGGTTCTAAATTTAGACCTTCCTTCTAAATCTCCAAAGAGAGGATTCTTGAGAGCTTCACTCAAGATGTTAATAGCTACATTATAAAAACCAGTTCAACATACAATCAGCCTATTGAGGCCTTCGCAGAATGGAAATATAATATAATCAATGGCTTCACTAATGAGTTGGCAGGTCCGGATTTTTGTTTTGATAGAAATCTATTTTTTCTGGAGATGCTAAAAGGTCACTTTCCAAACTACAAGACCTATTTATTTTTACCAAATACGGATAAAGCCAGCAATAATTTTGCAATTATCTGTAAGAAGTTCTATTTTGAATTGTTAACTATGGAACTCAATAATAGAGTAACCTACGAGCCCTTAAGTTATTCTACCAAGCAGTTAGAAAATCGTTTTAAGGCATTCTTCAAGAAACCTAAAATTCCACAAATAAGAAGATATGAGCCTGAATTTCCCTTTCTTCTTGCAACTGTTAAGTTTCATAAATATCCAGTGAAGTTCAGATTCATAGCTAGTGGAGTCAGGAGTCATAAAAAGAAAATTGATCTAGCTTTTGAAGATATCTTGAAGAAATTTTTGAAACACATTAGTAACTGTACTAATTAGAAGTACAGATATTTTTGGATAATTAATAATAATGCAGAAGTAATTTCCACTATACTCGAGGTAAATCCTTTAGATATTAATAGTGATAATTTTGAGAACTAATATACTAATCTGCCTCTATCAGATATGATCACTACCTTTAAAGAGCTGTATGCAGAATTTAAACTTAACCAATTTGTTAATGTAGGAGCCTGCAACTCTTATCTCAATTGCTGCATTAAAAATAACAATATCTTACATAATAATACTCTCTATAAGCAAGTAAACGGTATCCCCATGGGAACCCCAACATCCACGAGTATTGCAAATATATTCCTGTCCTTTAAGGAATATAAATTCATTAAAAATCACTCCACCTGCTCCGATAACTATCTTTACACATTTAGATATATTGACGAACTGCTGTGTATAAATAATTCAGAAGTTATGGAGGGTGATTTTCATATAATCTGTCCTAGCTCTCTTAACTTATGTAAAACCAACCACAGTAATCAGGAACTAGAGTTCCTAGACTTAAGCATTAAACTTAACAGAGGTAACCCATCTATTAGCCTCTTTGATAAAAGAGTTAGTTTTCCTTTCAAAGTAATTAAATATCTACAATGGAATAATAACATATCAACAAAAGTAATTGAGAATGTACTAATTTCTCAGGTGCTTAGAATTTCAAGAATTTGCAGCAACAATTTGGACTTCAATTACCACATTAATATACTATTAGGCAGTTTTCTAGGAAACAAAATTCCTACTTCTTTCATCAAAAGAGCTTTAAGAAAAATTATTCTGAATAATAGTGTAAGGTTGGCAGATCTGCTTTAACTTTCTACACAGTTAATAATATGATTCTGACCAATGAAAGCCTTTTCGAAGTTGGCTAGAGAATGTATATTAATTACAAAAAGGACCCTTAGTGCTATGGATAAGAAGGTCCTATTAAAAATAAAAAATTAAATAATATAGACAAAATCACAAAAAAAAACTTAAAAATCTGTTTATAAAAGAAGATAAAAATAAATATAAAAGAAAACTAGTTATTCACTCACTAGAATAGCTATACTAAAAATAGTAAAACTAACATTAAAATTAATAGGATTCTGAAAAGTCTACAGAAGCTCACTAAGGCGATTAAATACATGCGAATATTATTAAATACACTACAGGTGTATTTCATAATATTTCTCATGTATTCTGGAGAGTTAATTCAGCTCTTTCTGATAATACAGGTCCACAATCTTAATTATATTTTTTCTCTAGTTAAAATCTCCGCGAGTAGGACCTCCCACACTGCCCCCAGCGACTAGGGAGTGACAGGGGTGTTTGGAAGTTTGGGTTAAAAGGTCGGCCATGTTTCCTCAAGGGTGGAAGAAGTTAAGTTGCATAAGAGGTAAGCTCCTTCATTGTCTTTGAGTTTTGGGTTTTCCAAGTTCAATGTTTGAACCTCTTGAACATTTTTTCTTTTTTTGCTTTAAGCATTTAGGCACTAGCAAGTCTATTATCTTTTTTGCGGATTTTAACTCTTTCTTTTCTTGGTAACTCGGGGCGTTTTTTAAGGAACTAAGGCCAAGCAGCCGGCCGTTTCATTGTTCTTGTAGTCTGCGCTGTGTTTTCAATGTAGTTAAGTTCTTAATAACTACTTATTTATGCACTTAAAGTACTTCTGAAATACTTTGTACATATTGCAACTAATTGTTTATGTCATATAACCTTCACAAAGCATTTCTTTGGTTAATTATTGTCTTTATTTAATTCTCGTTTTTGTGTTGTCAGAAGTTGTGGAGTAGGGGGTTTTATAATCCAGTTTTCTTTCAGGAATCTGTGCTTTAAAAAAATTACTATTTCCTTTTTTATTGCAATCATAAGAATTTGTAATGGTTTTGTATTGCTATTCAGGTTCAAATTCTCTCTCAGGCGAACTTGACAATTTGTTATTGCTGATCATTATTTCTAATTCCTTATGTCACTCTTACAACTTGAGTTTTCTATAATCATCTTCTTTCTGTTTAATAGTAACAGATGAAGAGCATGGGCCGGGCCAGGAAAGTTATGGATGCAAGCTAAATTGTTAACTAAAGCTTGGTCATACAACTCTGCGGAGGTCATGACATGTATATATTTAAAAAAAAACCATTTTGGTGGGCTTATTACTTGCATCTATGACTTTGCAGAAACCCATTTCCAAATAGGTCTTTGTGGAAGTGAGAAAATGCAGAGTTTTTGCTGGTCCTTTATAAAGCCAAGGCTCAGTATTCTCGACACTTTCTACATTCCGTTGTTCTATTTTTTTCTCTTTTTACTTACACCGGTCAATACATAACCTTTTCTGTGTTGTATTTGGTATGAGTCAAACAAATTTTTTGCTACAGTCTCTTCTTAATAGAATGTGAATTCTGAATTTTCATAACTGCTGCGTTGCGCGTTTTGATCATCAGGTTATTTTGCAAATTTCGTTTTAAAATTTTAAGTTTTTCTTATGTTTTCGACTTTGCTTCTTATTATATATATATATCCTCAGAACTGGGATATAAGGTCAGGTGGTGCGCAACATGACAGCCTGTCCTTGACAAATGTTAACCCTGCCTTCTCTTGGTGCATCCTATTACTACTAAAGGGACTCTGACGACCGCCAATAGCGGTTTAACTATACCACCGGGATTAGAGGAAAGGCTACATCACACTTTTTTTTTTTTTTTTGATTGGAGATTTAACGACCACCGTGAGCAACTCAATGGGCTATAAGCAGTCGCCCGTCCCTAATTTAGGGTCACTGGTTCCAGGGAAGGGAGAGAGCCAGTGCCGTAAGACAAACACAACATCCATGCCTGACCGGGATTCGAACCCGGACCCCTTACGGACGAATGATCAGAGGCCAGCGCCTTAGACCACTGCGCCACCGGGGCGGCCTACCCCACACTCACCAACCCGCTTGGCCTGCGTGGTGAGTTATGGCCAAACCCTTCCAAAATGACTCCACAACTGAAATCTTGGCCCTCAGTCCCTGGCAGATGGAATGTACCTCGCCAATGCAGCGGCCAGTACGACATGAAAGAAGAGGGTTCTAAGTATCACAGGAGGACCGGACGAGGCTGCCCTCTGAAGCTGACCTTGGCTACGTATAATGCACGATCCCTTTGTTGTGATTCAAGGCTTCTTGAATTGGAAGAGGAACTACAAAGATCAAGTGGGACACCGTCAGGCTAAGTGAGGTAAGGAGAAAAGGAGAAGATCTCATTGAACTGAAAAGTGGACATCTCTTCTACTATCGTGGGACAGATACTAACAGAACTAGTTATGTTGGATTTATAATAAACAAGAAACTGAAGGATAAAGTTGTAGAAGTTGAAAGTTCCTTTGACAGAGCTGCACGGCTTGTTATCCAACTCTCGAAAAGATACCAGGCTCAGATTATTTAAGCTTATGCACCAAACACAAGTCATTCTGAAGAAGAAATCGAAGGATTTTATGAGGAAATCATGGGATAAAGATAATTATGGGAGATTTCAATGCAAAAATAGGGCAACGGCAACAGAATGAAACTTTAGTAGGTAAATTGGGTCACGGCAATAGAAACCAGCGTGGAAATACGCTCGTAGAGTTTGAGGAGGCAGAAGGGTTTTTCATCAGGACCTCCTTTTTCAAGAAAAAGCCACGCAGGAAATGAATATGGAGCCACCCAAATGGGATGACAAGTGAAATTGATTTTATCGTGTGAAACAAAAAAATTCGTCATAGGACGCTGCAGTTGTGCTAAACAATTTCAACACAAGTAGTGACCATAGATTGGTGAGATGTAAGATGCACCTCAACACTAAACTCGAACGTGGCTAGCTCAAAAGACAAGCAAAATGTATTGACATAACTGTTGTGATTTTTAGAGAGGTGGAAATATTAAATTAAACAGAACACCAACTCCCCAAATGCTCAGTACGCAGTAGAAAAAAATACTTCTCTGCTATTCTTTATTCGTGGTAAAGAAATGTATGCTTAACAGTAAAAATAGAACAGATGACTTCATGCAAGCAATAATAAACTTTTATACAGACCAGAGTTGTGGCAGTAAAAGATTACATTCAATAATAATATGAAAGGATGACAAGAAGATTTTTCATTTGATGAAAGTACATCTGCAAGTTGATACACTATCAGTGGAACTGAAGATCAGTGGAACACACGCCATATTTACTGGCAATAAAAACACTTTAGTCCATCACGCACACACACAACTCTTTGTAAGTAGACAGAATCTATGTAGAAACAGCATAAAGCGTTCTGTAATTTACAGATATTAAACATCTTGCAAAATAGTTCTCGTTCCAATAAAAAAAGAGTAGTTCTATTTTACAGAACATAAAGCCGGAACGTCACAGACACTCTTTCACCCGCAAGTAAAGAAGGCAACAACCACAACACTATTTTTAGAAGAAGGTTCAAATCTCGACTTCACCTACGTCACTGATCACGTGAGAGTAAGATGCACGCGTTGTGACGTTTCAAAGTTCGCTACGTGTAGTTAGTTACCTCACAGAGTTGCGTCTGGCACATGACAATTCATTTTGGAGCGTTTTTAAGATTCCCGTCTGACGATCTTTTTTTTTTTTGTTTATCGCTGAGAGGCAGTGATTCCAACACTCCCACTCGATCCAATGGATTGGCATGTTAGCTGAAGACTGTCTCTCAATTTTCAATTTTTTCTCCAGGCAATGGTTTAGTGAAGAGATCAGTTAACATCTCACTAGTATGACAATATTTTAATGTCATGGTAGATGATTGGAGGTTTTTGATGAAATCATATTTAACATCAATGTTCTTGGTTCTAGCACTCGTTCCTTCATTCATCACCAATTTGATGCACGACATGTTGTCCTCGAACATGGTGGTTGGATCTTATCTTGCTGGTAATGCAGGTCTTCAAGCAGTTGTCTTAACCAAATTAGTTCTTGCGTTGCTTGAGCAAGAGTGATGTATTCGGCTTCTGTTGAAGATAATGCGATACAATTTTGCTTCTTACTTGCCCATGAGATGCAACTAATACCTAGTTTATATATATGCCCACTTGTTGATTTTCTATCTTTTGTGTCACTTGCGCAATCTGCATCTTCATAGCCTGTCAAAATTATCTCTTCCTTAGCACTAAGCAATAGCTCCATGTTAGATGTGGCTTTAAGATATTGCAGTACCCTTTGTAGGGCTTTCCAGACGTTAACTATTGGGCTTTTTACTCTTCTGCCTAAAATTCCAACTGATGTAGCTATGTCAGGTCTAGTAGTGTTTATTCTGTATTTCGCGCAGGGCTCTATAGCATTAAAATATGACAACAATATCATAGTCCCTGTCTTTACAACTTATTGCAACATTTCAATCCTCAAAATAGAAAAACTCGTATACTGCAATATTTTAATACAAACATGTTATTAATATACATTGAGTAAGAGTTTTTTGTATTCAATTTCGTTTCAAATCTTCAATTTTTTCACGGAATTTATCATTTTGCTAAAAAAATAAAAATAAATTCAGAAATTGCCTATTTATTTGATTGTCATATGACAATGTACCAGGCATTGTATAATTGGTTTAATAATATGAAAACTAAACCTTTTGTTTATATTTTGCACTCATGTTGGGAAACATATTCCTACTCCGAAATATATCACAATTGGGAGAAAAAGGAAATGTATGAGATCTATGTGCGATGCCTGAGGTCAGAGAGATTTGCAACAGGTTGTTCTAATTGTACATGGGAAGATGATCGCACAAGCGATCATATAATCCCGGGTCCACCAGGAAGTCAGCTGAGAAATTTCATTTTACATGAGTGTAAAACAGTTTTTATAGCCGTAAAGTTATGTCTCAGGAAGATATTGTGTTACCAGCCCTTGGCTATGTCATAAAATTTTATAAAATGTTAATACAAATACTAATTCCAAATATTTCAAACTCAAGATAATACATTGAAGTTCCAGGAAGTGTGTGCTTCCACAGTGATAGAGCTCTCCACATGTAGGGAACAGTATCGGTGATGTAAAAACGTAATTTCTATGTTCGCACGTAAAGAATTCTTCATGAATAATCGGAAAAAACATCTTCCATTTGAGACGAATATATATTTGGTTAATTAAAATTGTTTTAACCCGTAATTTCTTGAGCAGCAGGATTTGTAAATGGGTTCAAACTGAAATGTCTGAGCTTGCTTTAAACCTCATGAAAACAAAGAAACTCACTAAGGATAGTCGATAAGGCTTTGTAATAATGGCTTTTAAACACCATTGCTTGGGGAGGAATTCAATTGCGAAAATATTAATTGCTACTATATTTCAAGATTTTTGAGATTTAATATATTTTTTCGAAATTTCGTTAATATGCAATGACAATTTCGAATTTGCCCGTGTGGCAGGACAGAACGTTTTTAATTTGAAGAAAGTGTGTTATACATATCGCGGAGCAAAAGGAATGAATATATACCCCCATAATTTGCAGTGATTCAGAATTTAGACCAAGTTGGTGAAGGCAATTAAGAATAAATTGATGAATGCAATGAAGGATAATTTGATGAATGCAATGAAGGATAAGTTGGTGAAAGCCTTAGAAAAAATGGTGCGGCAATATCTGTTTCTCATTGACAAAATGTTTTTATCTGTTTTTTTTTTTTGGTAACCTTTCCTTCAAATAAGATCTGCAATATTAAAAAAAAAATCTTGTCTCCTAATTGGTCTGGAATAGGAGAATAATGCCTTAGGATTATCATATATGGTAGATATACTACAGGTATATATGATGAACGCCGAATATCACCTGCCGAAATGAGGTGGCGTGCCTGACATGCATGCAATGTGCATTTGTCCTGATGCTTTTGTAAAGATTCATAACCGGTGCTTGATAGTGATTAAAAGGTGAACAACAGTTATTTCTTCCTCTGATATATCCAATACGGAGGAGCACTAGCACATTATATGATGTCAATTAGCTTTTTAAAATCTCTCTCTCTCTCTGACGTGTTTCCATAAATATTGGAAAATGATATTTAAATCCTGAAGTATTGTATAGATTTTATTGAACCAAAAGTTATCGCAATTGGTAACTACAAGAAATGAACCAAAATTTATTGCATGGTAAGAAAACAAAGATGTTTCGGGGTATTTTTATATATCATTCAAAACTAACCCTAATCCAGTGGTATGTATCTCAATCTACATTACCACAATTAATTACGAAGAAAATGAAATAACAAACTAAACGTTCAACCAGTACTTATTTTCAGAACGAAATAAATTCAGTTGGGATGTTACCCGCTGTTTAAAAAAATTCTATATTTTCAGTAAGCACACACTACAGATCCATAGCACGACATTGAGAATTAATATTATTTTGAAGTTTTATGCAAAGGAAAATTTCAAGGGTTAAAGAAAATGTATTTTACCTCCCCTAATGCATTAGATAAAATACTTCTAGACGTAAACTCAGGAATTTCATACTTTGATAACAGGTTTATTTAAAATGGCTTTCTTTCTGCTCATATTTTGTTTTCATTACTGATTTTTCATTGCTTGGCTTGAATCCCTCCAATACTTTCACACTTGTCCATATTCCCTCCGGTAAGCATTTTCTTTCAACACTCAAAGACGAATCACTCAATTTTGGTTTCAGTTCATCACTTTTTTAATCTTCATAGATTATCCGGTAGACACTAATTATTATTTTTGGTGAGTTTAAATCTCCCCCCTTCTTCTAAACAGTTTTCTTCGATTTTCAAACCAATCGTTAGATGTAGGGCTTGCTTAAGACAGTGATTATCCGGTTTTCTTAAGACCACTCAGTGTATCTCTCAGCAGCTAACGAGTTGAAATGCAACGAAATTTAGGAAATGAATCCAACCAAAGTTTTTGTTACCCACGGGAGCCTTCTTCAACAACGTTCATCGAATAACAGGGTGACAGACTATAGGAGATATGGAATCGCGGTCGGGAATTCCATACCTAGAAGGACCTGATCTATCTATTGTCTTACTGGGCATGAACAAGATTGTAGCCCCCCACCCAACAGACAAAATTTCTGACCGCTCACGCGAAGAAGAGGAGCGGATATGACATCCAAAAATTATATCTTGTCGCCTGAATGTAAAAACTTTGTTTCTCATCATCGATAGCGCTCATTACGTAGAGCGAGCTCGATCTCTGTAGAAGTACATCGTATATTTCCTTGAACTTCGATGGCTCATCATGTGTTCGTGGTATTTCCAGTTAAGATTTTCACTTTTCTTAATATTGCTGGTAATTTTATGTTTAAAGCTCTAATTGGTAACACAAATTCTTGGTGCTACACGGTTTCACTTCAGCAATAACATATTTTCCGTCATGTAAACAAAAACCTCATCGTTGACAAAGACTTTGTCATTGTCCACGCAGTCACTTTGTCATGGATGATAACGTGGGCCAATTATAATCACTCTAACATAAGAATTCACATTAGCATCTAACGCCTTTCAAAGTGTATCAGCTCTGCCATAGCTTGAACAACAGTAGAAATCTGAAAATATTACCAAGCAGAGAGCCGAATATCATCGAAACTGTTAATTTGATTTCAAAACCAGTGAGACATCCATGGTGATTTGTTATGTTGCCCAAAAGAAAACATGCATAATTTGATATTTCGTTTTTGGCGAAAAGCCAAATTTAAAACATTTTATAAGAATAGAAGGGCAGACAAATTTCCAAATTGTAACATTTATATATAATTAATGATTTTTTTACAAATTACTGCAAACTCTGTTTTCAAACTTTTGTGTAATACAAAAAAATTTCACTGTCATGTTGTCGTCAAATTTGATTCTATTATTGTAATGTACAAATAATCAAAAATTCAATATAAAAAAGAAAATCTTTGGAAGTTTGACTCGTTGTTGAAATCTATGCGTATAATTTTTTTGAAGACACTCATGTTCATTTGGACGTTTCGTATAAGGGATAAACAGTATTTACCTTGAGGGTTTAAGATCAGTGACTGCATTTTCATTAAAAAGAACGAGACGGTTTTTTCTGCATTGATTGAAAATCCTAACGACAAGAGAAAATTTGTGTTATTTCAATGTACTTAGACTACTTAAAAACTCATAGACTTTCTTAACAATAACATTATTTTATATGCTTGTATTTAATTACATTCTTAAAACCATTCCTTCTTTATCCAATATTTTATGTGGCTGTACCTAATTATACCGTTCGCGAAAATTATTTCACTGGAAGATAACTTTGAGATACACTGCCTCTTGTCGCTGATATATTTCTCTCTCCCACGAATTGTTTGTTAAAATAGTTTTGTGCAATGCACTGGAGTACAGTCTTGATATTTTCTCAGTAATAAGAAGTCTAAGAGGTTATTTTAATTCTGCTACGTCTATATCTTAAGTCCCGATCCAAATATTTTCTTGTCTCGTATAGTACGTATGGAAAATTGTTCGATTTGCTAGTATGTGTTATTGAAACAAGGGCCTCAATGCATTGCCTGAAGTCCACTGTTGAAATTTTATGAGTAATAAGAACTCTAAGAGATTATATAAATGCTGCTAAGCCGACATGTGAAGCTATGGACCCAAATGTTTTCTGTCTCGTATATTATGTATTGAATTTTTTTAAAATTTCCTTGTATGTTTTATTGACACAATGGCCTCAATGAGCTGAAGAGCTTCAAGTCGATTGGTTAAGATAAAAATAAAAACAAGAATTTGCACTTTGAGTTCATTGTCCAATTTGCCACCGTAAATCAAGAAATCGTTGCAAGCTTTTGTCTACTGAACGGACCAGAAAATATAGTGTAAGAAACATTACCATGCCATCAGCCGTCGTTATATTAGAAGAAGCGAAAACATCTTAATATTTTTTTTAACTTTTCTATGTCACATACAAGAAAAGTGGAACAGCTAATATACACTAGCGGAAAGTGAAAAAAGAACACCAAGAAGGAATTGGCGGACGATCATGAAATTTACATATGTTAATGGAGTCGAATGTATGTAGCTGTGATGTAATTTCAAGACCAACCGGTGAGGGCTTACGCAACAGCACGGCATAATATGCAAATTGTCGTCGGTGGTACTTAAGGAGTACGGCGAAGTGAATGTAATCAGTTTTCGCGGTACGGACACGTGCGAAGACCCTGAAGAAGCTGCAATGCCTGGGCATGGAAGACGTGTGCGATTTCAGCAGTTATCGGACTTTGAGCGAGGTCGTCTGGTCGGCGTCCGAGAGGCCGGGTGGTTGTATTGTCGTATTGCGGAGCGAATTGGACGGGAAGTATCGGTGGTGGTACGATGGTGGCGTAGATGGTCCGAGGAACATTCCTGCACGAGAAGACGTGGAAACGAGAGTCACAGACGGACTGATGAGCGGACAGATCGAAGCATAAGAAAAGCGGCGTTGTCAAGCAGAACATCCACTGCGACGCAAATCCGAGCTGCCGTTGCACCTGAGGTGACTGCGCGAAAAATCCGCAACGGTCTACTGGATGCAGGACAAGGTGCACGTGTGCCTCTGGCATGTGTACCTCTGACTCCAGCCCACCGCCAGGAACGGCTGCAGTGGTGTCGCCAACGTCTGCACTGGAGAACGCAATGGCGATCTGTCGTGTTCAGCGATGAAAGCAGATTCTGCTTGGGAGTCTCCGATGGCCGTATGCCTTGTTCGCAGGCACACAGGGGAGCGTCTCCGCCCTTCTTGCATCCGCCAACTACACACACGCCTTACACCTGGTCTCCCTCTGTATTCCGTCATTATGCTGTACAAATTTCGTTGGTATCAGACGTCTCCTTCTTGGTGTTCTTTTTTCACTTTCCGCCAGTGTATATTCAGAACTTTGATCCTGTATTAAGATAAATTTGAACGGGATCAAAATAAAGAACACAACCGGCGTGTGACACTCAAGCATGCAACCGTTGAAGGAATGTAATTTCTATGACTAACAACAATACTTTGATCAATATTACGCTACTACTTTTCAAAATTGCAACACTTAGAAAGTGTCGCACTATTCAAATGAAACTTACCTCACATATTCCTCATGTAACAGGATATAACTGATTACATTTGAAAAACTGTACGAGATGTTTTCGCTTAAAAAACATTATCGGGTAAAGCCGCTTACAGCAACAATAAAATCATCTAACCGTCATGGCAGTGAATGGAAGATGTTTTCGATATCGTCCTGTGAATAACATGCAAGCTGCTTTTATACAAGAACAGAGTTCATTTATAGTGACAGACGTATGTGCTAGATGGACCAATCTCTTAGGTATCATGTCTCAGGCATGCTGTATTGGTAACCTATCTGGCGAACCTGCAGGCCAGGAAAGAAGCGGTATTTGCCGTGCACGGAGAGGTTTTGAATATTTCGGACTACAATTGGCCGAGAATTTTGCCGCTGGAGAACAGCGCCAGAACATCTCTTAAGGAAGTGTACCACCTCTACCCCTAAAACATCCCTGATGTAACGCTGGCTGTTGTGGTTTCGCTCAATTCACGTCAGGAGAGATTCGGAATTGAACCCAATAGCGCCCCAAAGCAAGACGATTTGTGATGGGCCGGTATGCTTCTGTAAATGCGTGCCTCTGCGTGTCGTTTACCACGATGTTTTCGAACCCATAAGCGACAATCATAGTGCATTAATTTGAATCATGACTCGTCAGCAAACACGACCTTTTGTCAATCAGCGCCCCAGTGGCTGTGTTCTAGACCATATTTCAGCCTGAGACGTCTGTGGTTGAGTGTCGTAGGAATGTGCCACTATGGGCCATCAGCTTTCTAATGGGAAGACTACGTCGAACCGTGCTGGAGAACAAAACGTGACGTGTCACAGTGGTGTAGTTCTGCACGGACACCGTGAATGTCGCCGTGCAATCAGTCACTGCCATGGCGTAGAAATGTCTGTCAATCCGTGCAGTCGTGCGATTTTGCAGTCTAGTTTTCGTATTTCAGTGTATCCAAATCTCTTCTTTCCACTGACACCTCGTTCGAATCACTGTATTGGTATTTATTCCCATACGAGTGGAAATTTCGAGGTAGGAAAATCCAAATTCTCTCATTCGCATAATCGTTCCTGTTCAAAGTCTGTCAGGTGTTCATAATGCAAATGTGTTCGGTGACGTGGCATGCACTTCACTGATTGAAAAATCTCATTTGACCCAGCTTTTTATCTCCAAGACCGAAAAAGGGGAACTGCGCTGTTCCAAATCCGCATGCGGATTTTTACTGAAGTTTCTAAGATATACATTCCCCAAACTTCTATATAAACAGTAGAACATATAGTTTAAGTAATGCATAAAATTTAGCAGTTTACGATTTTATTCTTGCATTTCTGCCTTTCAAAACGATATTTTTTTCTCTGTATGAATGAGCAATGCAGTCAATAGTTAGATTCGCGAAGAAACCTCATCGGTATTCTTCATCAAGTATAAAGTTGAGTGATTCTGTAAAACAATTCTTTGACCAGTATTTTGTGTGCTGGCAGTGGAATCTAAATAACCAGTTATTCAATAAAGCATTTCGTTGTACCTCAGTATATTCGAAAGGAGAGATTTACTCATAATTACTTAGACAAATTTGTTTTATGTAGCATGTAAGGCTTTGATGCTCGGGGAGAGAACACATTTTCATGATCAATTCCTCACATCTAATGCAAATCCCTCTGCATACAGATACATCTTACGTTGTTGCATTACAGCTGGATAAAGACACTGTGTGTATAGAAAGCGACTAAAATAAAAAGAAAATCATGCACACTCCATGAACAATGGACGAAATCTAAATCATGGACAAAACTGAGTATCATGAAAAATTGCTTACAACAATCTCTAAAATACCTACTACTCTCATACAATCAGATTTTACCTAGGCTACTATTTCGGTATTTGCCCGTTTTAAAGCACTACAATCAGTTCCTACTTCCATAGCTTCAGCTTTTGTAGCCCCTTGTGGTTCTAGAGTCCCTGAGCTCTTTGTTCAACTGAAATGTAATATAGCTCGGCATACATTAAGACCTCTCGTTTCCAGTTCATTTAGCCCTTCTCGTCCGCTGGAGAGGACATTCACTACATACTTAAAACCTCTTACTGCTAATTCAAGTTTTTTAGTCCTAAATTCTAGTCAAGCATTAGAAAAGATCCGTCCGGTTTTATGTTATGATTCTAAATTCCTTATGGCTTCGTTGGACGTAGAAGCGATGTTCTCTAGTGTCCCGGTTGATGTATTCCATAATATCATTGAGGCTAGGCTTTTAGCTCTTGGTACTTCTACTTCTAAGATACAACCCGTACTTTCCGCTGTGAGACTGGTACAGAAGAGGTCTTACTTTAAATACAAAAATTACATTTACTGACAAAATAGTGGGGCACCCATGGGTTCCCCGCTGTCCCCCATTCTCGAACCAATTTTTCTTCAATCTCATGAAAACGACACCCTTTCCAAATATCGTAAGCCACCGCTTTTATTTATAAGGTATGTGGATGATGTTTTGGTGTTTTGGACGTATTCATCAGCTGACCTGGTTACATTTCTGATTTCTTCTGTTCTCAATATGAATCCATTAATTTCACTCTTGAGATGGAAGGAAATAATTGTCTTCCTTTTTGGATTTTTTGTTGCAAAGGACCCCCTTTAATTACATTCAATATTTCGTTTATGGTAAGCTGTCTTCAAGCATTGATATTATCCCGATGTCCTCTTTCCACACTCTAAGTTATAAACTTTCCGCTATTAGGGTTTTACTACGCAGAGCCATTACTCATTCGTCCTAGGTTGCAGTTTCTTGAAGTGGATAACATTAAACAGATTGCAGCACACCATGGTTATTATGCCTGTGTGACAGACAGACTATATCGACAGATTAAAAACTCTAACCTTTCGACACTTAGACAACAGACCCGCTAACCTCAATATGTAAATTCACTGCAGTACGTTTCAAGAGTCACTAATATTTTGAAAAACAAGTGTAAACCATTAAATATCAATATTGGCTCAAAACGCGAAACATTGTTAGTTTGATTAGGAAGGACCGGGACCCTGCTGCCTTGGAACGTATGTCTGGCATATACTCCATTCCTCTACAGGCCGTCGACCCGGAGGCACAGGAAACGGTTTACATCGGCTCCACTAAGAGGTGTTTAAGCACCAGAATAAAAGAGCACAAGCATAGCCTCAAAACTGCTAGCCTATCAACTGCCTTGTCTCGTTTGGTGGTGTCCGAATTCCACTTTCCTAACTGGGATGTGTTTACTATCCTGAACACTCCAGGTAAACAATCCCTCATGCTTTTTGTGGAAAGTTTGTATATTACTTCATTTGGACAGAAGTGGTGTAATGATTATGTACCAAAAATGATATCCAAACCATAGACAAATGTGTTAGTTAATAAGTCTCATAGTAGAGGTAATATTTGAAATTTTTTGTCTTCAGCATTGTTCTCTCATAGATGGCGTAGTTTATGTGTTTGTCACGTCGCCTAACAGTATTTAAGTCGATGTCCATCTCACGATATTACACTGTATCATTTGATGATGAAGACGATTTGTCTTCGAAAGATCTAGTGTGTTTTTTAGTAAAGTATTTTAACACCTCATTTGTTTTGATCGTGTTCAGTCGACATTTTATTCTACTATTGGACGGAATCCATTGTTTATTATTAAATCCTTATTTAACCCTTTTACCGACTGTAACGAATAAACTCGGGCTTAATACTTGCTGAAAAGGATGTAGGAATGCCGGGGAACAAAGAAAGAAGTGAGAAAATGTTTGAGTCACTTCTTTTTTCCAGTGCCATGTTTTCTGAGTCAGGAGCACTATGCCTTGGGTAATGGAGCAGATAATAAAGGGCTTAAAGGAAGCAATTGGGCCCTATAACCAGTGATAAGCACTTTATTGTAGTCCTTGACTATACGCAACGATATTACCTGTTAATTATATTTTAATTTTATGTTAGGTGCTGCCGGGAAGAGAAGAGGAAAGGAATTATTTTTCTGTAGTTTTCGTTAAATCCGGCCGCTACATGAAGATTTCTGTCTGACAGAGCAGAAAACTTTTGTCACCATCTAGTTCAGGTACATCGGTCGCTTAAGTGGTTAAGGACGAAAATGTTTTATTTCACTTCCACGTCAAAACTTTCCTGTGAATTTTGGATTATGGGGTTGACATTTTTTAACAGCCCGGGAAACATACACTTTCTAAATGCGGCAGATTTGTACATCAACTGCTCCGTTGAGAGCCGATTGTGCTTTATCTTTGCATAAAACATTTGGCAGTAAGTTCTCGTTTTCTTCAATTTGCCGGGGAATCTCTCCGCGTCGCCAAATCGGGAGCTTTTAGTTCCTGAAAGTGTTGAAATTTACACGAATATTTGCGGACTGGTTTCAGTGCTCTTCAGAGTGTCCCATGTGAAATGCAGTTCGACTCGTTATTTCACGAGCATTTGATTCTCCATGTACAGATGCCATCGAAATGTTCGCGATTTCCTGTGAAACTCTAGCGACTGCTGAAACAGACGTTGCAGCTCTTCAACATCTTGAACTTGCTACAAAAGTTCCAGTTTCTTCAAACCTGTCAATCATCCTCTGCATTGCTGAACACGATATCGGTCCTTCCCCACTTCGTGCACCTCTGGGTGAAGGGAAACATTGCAAAGCTCAACTTGCAGATTATGAGCTCGGATAAAATACTTTCACCAACGGACCTTTATCTGGTAATAAAAACATAAAATTACAGTACTTCTCTAAGTGTAGTTTCTCCGAATATCAGCTGATGTGAAGAGCTATCGAGCGACGATGAATACAATTAAATTTTCTAACAGATGTTTTAATCCCTTACCCGCAATAAACACATGTTATTCATTCTGTGCAAACCCCAGCGAATTATTGATTTTTAAATTTTGCGTGACTTCTGGACCATTCTGTACTATTTCATCGTTCATGTTAAATATTTCGTAACTGAAACATGTTATATATTTCCTAGAGATCAAAGATGGTATTACAATGCGTTGTGTTAAAAAATGTTTGTAAACATTTCAAGAATTCGATCCGCTCTTGTATGTGGCTTTCTTTAAAGTACTAGCCTTAACATTTAGAAATGACCCAGTTTCTAACTACAAGCTTCAGCGTTCAGAAACGAACCAATAGATTCTATCCATAAATGGCAATAAATATTGAGACAATGGAAAACGCACTTTTTAAATTTAATTTTAGAGAATTTTCGGGAATTATTACAGAAAGCAATTTGCATTTTCTGTGTTACTATATTTCATTCACTTAAGTATCAGATACTTCATAACTTACGAAGTATGTATTTAGCCTTGTGCAAAATCACATGAATTCACTTCCAAATAGTAATGTACAATCATTCAGAATTTATGGACTGCGATCGCAATACATTTAGAAAGAACCGTATAAAATATCTCCAGAATCATTTAAAGATTTAAAGCAACATTTAAATGCACCTTTATTTATGTCATTTTGCACCCTATATCTTTCAATTTGAGCTGATACCAGGAGCACTACGTCTCTTTTTCGTTTCGTTTAAAATGTGTGTTCGCTTCTGAATCCATTTTAGAAAAAAATTCACATATTTTATTTCGATCATGTACATAATGTTTGCAAAAACGAATACACGAAACAATATTTCTTGCCGAATAAAATGAATATGCTGATCTGTTTAAAAATAATGTTTTGTCTCGGCCGTTAGAGAAGCTGCTGTCCAAATAAAATATAAATGAAGCCATCGCTGAACAAAATGATTCAGAATTATCTTGGGAACTCAAACTAATGAATGCATAAATTATTTTCCCTCAGTAATTATTCTTCATTCAGGCAAAAGATTCACTCAACTATGATTCTTCTAACAAATGATCATTCGTTTTCCACCACCCATGGTTGACACTATACGCTCACTGCAGAAACCGTTCCTTGCAAGTATCAAGTCTTCAGCACTGAAGAAAGAACTGTAAAACTGCCCGAAGAAGCTTGAGCTTAGTTGGAAATCATTGATCGAAAATAAGAGATTCACAGCTCATTGTGAACAACTTTTCAGTTGAATGGCATTCACGCTCTATTCCCATTCTAAAATTTCATCGTACTTAACTGTTACTTATTAGAAAGATAATGTCCTCATTAAATATTTGTTGACAATGTACTGTACTTTCACACGAATGAACAAACTTAATTTTCTGTAAAAACAATAGATAACAACTCAAAAACAAAGAACCGGTAAACCAAATCGAAGATAAGGCAGATGAAATGATTCATAATAAATATGCTTGTCAATATTTTTAAACCCTGGGTAGCTTAGGCTTTCCCACTTTCGTTATTTGGAGAATTCTCCTTTTGTAACCTAGGTATACTAATCAAGAGAAGAAAGCGATTTCGCTAACGCCAAACCTTGAGCCCTCTTTTATTAGGTTAATTATTTATTTTATGGTACATTAAGTAGGAATTATTTTGGGCTGTGAGGGCTTAGTATATGTATTTAAATTTTTCTTTTGTCCGTTCTAATTCGCATTCGCATTCTGATAACCTGATCCTAAACATAAAAGGTATCCATATATTTCTCACTACAGCGGTAAGAAGCAAAGCAGAAGTTTACAGGTTACCCGAACGATCGGGAACATAGTTGGCAACCATCAACGTTCACGAATGTATCTCCGCTGGTGGGGAATACTCCGTTGATTTTCAAGACCAAAGTGAAAATTCTTAAACGCTTAAGAGAATGCTAGCTTAAATCGAAGCAATTTTACATGCTCCACAATGTCATTAAAGACAAAAATATTTTAGTTCACCAATGCAGTACTGATTGACAGATCTAGAATCATAACGTTCTACGTGTCTTAGAGAATCTGAGATACATCTAATGTCCAATGAAAGTCTGTAACAAACACAGCATAAAATATGAATGGCGCTAAAAATAGTTGCTCAGACCCATTATTATTTTAACTTGCCTTTAGTTGGCTAAAAAGTGGTTACTCTAGATTCGAATTGAAGAACTTTCTACATTCTGAACAAGCAATATTGTAATCGGGAAGACCCATCAGCTTTGGCTTTTAAGGTATTTAAACTTTTAAGAGATATTATGATTATCTCTTTTTCGCAAAATTTATTTACAAATCCATACTAGTTTCCCAACTTTTTCATGAACACATTTTTTCTGAACCTCAAGCAAATTCATTTTACTTGACGGAACCAACTTCTTTAATTAAGGTGCACAGATGGCAACATCCAAAGGAAAAGCGCAAAGTGCTTACATCCTTTTGGACTACGGAGTAGAAGGATTACGATATTATCTCTCAGCCTAGCATATCATTAGCAACAACGGCTGAACGTTGTGAGGAAATATATGGAGTGGATCGCGAAAACTGGAAAAATGAATTTACATTTAACGAATCACGTATTCCACATCATCGAATAGATAAGCAGCCTTGGTAAAGCGGAAGAGTTGCACAAAGAGAGGCGGAAACGTATCGTGACCACATGGTTACACAGACGTGGCGAAGTTGTAATGCCCAAGGGTATTCTTTCCCGAGACCCATTTCCTCCGGTGATAGTCGGGCGTAGCCCGTTAAACTCCACTACGTATCTATCCAGTATTAAGCCACGTTCATCTGTTTATGCTAAGAGGTTATCCAGAACACGCGGGGAGTTCCATCGAGACACCGTGTAATGTCTTACGTCCCATATCTTCCAGAACTGATTGCAGGAATATGGGATTTTCATCGATGCTCGCCCATGCTCATCCATGCAACCTTATATGAACCCGGTTGAAAATATTTCGGACCAAATGGGTCGAGAGCGGCATTGTATGCGTCCTTTATAATGAACGCTAAATGTGCTACGTGTAGCACTAATACGATGCGGTACACGATACAACTGAGAGACTTCAAGGGACTTGTAATAGGTATTCATGGTCAATTGATCGCTGTGGTGGCGGCTCATAGGGAACCTACATAATATAATAGAATAATCATAATTATGGTCATATAAATAATGCGGCATTGAGGCGTCAACTTATTGAAATTTTGCTGACAATATGCTAACTAGGAAAAGTATGGTACGTGTACACATCCATACTAAATAAATCCACTTTGAATGGAATATCAATACGACACGCTCTTCCTGTGTTCCCTTGTGATGGTTACAAAAACAATATATTATTTTGGTGAAGAATATTTCTTTAATCGGTTGAACTGGAAATAAGTAACTTAGTCGATAACCTCGAGCCTTATTTGCTCGCTCTCAAATCAATATTGTTACCGCTAACCAGTAACTTATGGAGAAAATGAAATCTTTTTTGCTGTCAGTCATTACTTAGAGAAAAGATATTAAGAAAACTGAAATGTGTGTTTCTGCGTAAAACGGTTACATGGAAGATGTCGGCGTTTAAAAGGAGACTGTGTGTGCGTAACTATCTATCGACAGTCACGCAGACGTCTGGGCTTGTTACGACTTATAATTAGCAACTAATTCAGTTTTATAGTTTCACATATTGAAATTAAAGTCGAAAAAAATAAGGGTAAAGAAACGAAGGAATAACATTTTGCAGAACACTGCAGATTTTGGCCAATTCCGAATAGTTTATAAGGACCTAATTATAATTTTAAGAAAAAGCAATATTTTGAAGTTAAACCAGCCGCTTTACTTTTTTAGTAGCGGTACCGTGATCGCTCTTCTGGATTCACAAGAAAAATAGAGTTATTAAAAAAATTGAAATGTGTGCTAAACATAATTGATATTTTAAGGAAAATACTAAACACTAGGATATATGAGGTTAATTACAAAATTAAGACACTATTTTTTAATTCCCCAATCTCACAAAATATGATTTTCAAAATTAATATTTATTAGCTTGTTTTAATTTTTTTCAGCTTTACAAGCTTTTGACGATAATATAAAGAAACGAACCAACTGTATGGAAAACGAGAAAGTGCTGCTGTTTCCAATATCTGCCATATGATACTTGTAAACCCTTTTCTGCATTATTTTGTTGTCGCGAACCCTGCAATATTTCTGTTCACATACTAAGTAATATAACCCTTTTTTGTAAGTATATTTTTAAATGCCTCCAGCACTTACTGTTTTTCTCCCTGAAGTTACATTTCCTTCCATATAAATTCCTGTAACTTAATTACAAGGCATTTTTTCAGGAACGTATGTTTTGTAAAACTAAAACGAGTTAAAAAAATAATGCTGAATTGTTAAATAACCTTAAAATAAATAGGAAATATTGCTGAAAGAACTGTTAAACGATTTTTAATGGTAACAAATAAATATAACAAAATCATTATAATCATGTATCAGTACTTTTGAATCGAAGTAAATCACAAATCTACAGATGTTTCTTGTTTCGTTTAGTAGAAAAAAGTTAATAAATATCCGATTCGGTAGAATGCAGGCACACAGGGGTTGTCCAAAATTTTGGAAACACCTCGTTGAAAACAATGTCTTTGGTATGTGCTGTTTTTTTGAGTAAAACTAAAATGTAGCTGCACTCATTTTTGTAAAATGGTGTTGCTTATAGTCTCAAGGGTCTGTGTGTGCATTGTAAATCGGTGTTTGCATAATTTCGTTCCAGGTAAAGGTACAATGAGTGACCTGTCGGAATTCCAAGAAGGGCAGATTATAGGAGCCAGTCTGCTAGGTGGGTGAGTAACCACAGTGGCATAGGTATTGGATGTATAGAGAGGAACTTTATCGAATGTCATTACAGCATACAATGTTTACAGCACAACATCATCTGCAAGACAAAACTGCAGAAGGAAAACCAAACACACACTGCGAGAGACAGGAGGACATCAAAGAGTTTTTTGATCGCAAGGAAGAATACCATGGCGATGAAAGTTACTACTAAGCGCACATCTCCAAAGCCCAGTGTCGTCCCATACCATACGAAAGAAATTGCATAAGCACAATATTTACGGCAGAGCTGCGATTGCAAAACCCCTGGTGTAACAGATGAATATGAAACGGAGATTACAGTGGTGCTACAAACATGAAACGTGGACTGCGGATCAATGGAAACATGTCTTGGTTTCCGATAAGTCAAATTTCTCACTATTCCCCACCACAGGACGGGTTTACGTGTGGAGAACCCCCGGAGAGGCCTACAACCAGAATGTCTCCCTCCTACAATAAAGCATGGGGGCGGTTCTGTAATGGTTTGTGCCATGATCTCGTGGTTTGCAGCAGATCCCATTATAACCTGACACGGACGAATCATTAGCGGTTACAATGTCACCCTTTTGGCCGACCATGTGCATCAAATGGCGCTGATATTGTTTCCGTCATGGTATTGCATCTTTCAAGCTGAAAATGCCCCGATTCGCAGAAGTCGAACTGTTCGGTCATGGTTTGAGGAACATGAGGATGAAGTTGCGCACCTACCTTGGCTTGCACAATCATCGGCTTTAAACATAATTGAGCCCCTGTGGTCTGTGTTGGAAAACAGAGTGCGATCCCGTTCTCCTCCTTCGACGTCTCTCAAGGAATTGAATCAGTGTCTGCAAGAAGAATGGTATAACATACCATTTACCACCATTCAGAACTTCTATGCGTCCATTTCAATGGTGATTCAAGCTGTTTTAAATACCAAAGGCGATCTCACACCTTATTAGGTACCTAACACTTATTGTTTCAAGGTGTTTCCATTAATTTGGACAACGACTTTATACTCAGATGTGGTTCAACATTGAGTTTGCTGCGATATTTTCATTTCAAAGATGTGTAGGTAGAGATATATCTCTCACGTAATATGTGGTCTAATTAGTTAAAAACTGGAAAAGTATTGTTACAGTTTGGTCACTAAGGGAAGGACACTGATTTTAACGGAAGCCAAAAATGTGAAAGTATTACACACTTAAACAATGTTTGAAGTCAAAAATCAGTCGAAATATCGATAATATTTTCTTTTTCTGTCATTGAGACGTCAACATCCAACATCGTGAAAGGCTCGCAAAATGGATTAAAAATCCAAATTAATTTCTTGAAGACTGGTGGAAAATATTGCTTGAAAGTCACTTTCAGGAACTGTGACATTGTTTACAATACTTGACACTGTTTTTAACAGTGTGGTCTAAATTCACTTCATTTTATGTTAAAACGTTTTGTATAATGCTATAACAGTCGTCACCGTTCTCAGTAACTTCTTTCCTGAATTTTACATTTCTTAGCATAATTTCCACACGATCTTAAGCAATGAAAATGGTCGTACTTAAAACACCCTATGATAAATTAAGTTTATTTATTATCGAAAAGTATTTACTCAATATGCTATTATTTGAATCCAAGTGTAATCCCTTTTGCTCCAACTAAGATTAAAATGGTTATCTTCAAAGAAAACAGATAATTGTCTTCGCAACCCTCAATAATTTGCAATATGTTGTGATATTCAGTATTCTGGAAATACCAACGCCATTTGATATTTCACATATTACGTCAATTTAGAAGTTATTGCTCTCGAAAGAAAAGTAATCACTTCGTAAAATAAGGAGCATCCCAGAGCAAAGTATTAAATTTGTGAATTAAATAGCACTTTTGCACAGGAAGCATACACTGGTGTACATGACAGGTGTCATCAAAAGTTTTTTTAATCCAAAGCTTTGCAATACCACTATTGTTAGAAAACTCGAACAGTCCGAAATTTTTGGTAAATATTTGGAATAAATTCTGTTTCATTTAAGAAAGAAAGTTTGCAATATTATTGTAATATCATAACATCATAAACAGATCACAGTTCTTTCTAATAGCATATGAAGGGTGAATATATTATTAGTAAATTTTAATACCTTTCACATCTCTGAAATGCACTGACATGCAGCTGGGAGCATCGGGCTCAAATATGTCATGGGCTGAAGGTATTTGAAACTTACTACGTAACCTTGGAATACTCTAATGACTAACTTCTTTTAGCCTGGGATCATTATCTTCACGGGCCCAGATTTCTCCTGGCTGACTCATTATTTTGAAAATTGCATGGTAACAAACAAAAAGGATGCAAAGATGTTTTTCAGCATTACTATTGAAGCAGAGGTTGAACGTAAATACAGAACCCATAAGCTATTTCAAATTCAAAAGAATCGGCAACTTTTGTAGAAGAAAAAGGGAAATTTTTTAGTTCTTTAAAAAAAAAAAAAAACATGGGTAAAACTTGCCCGAAATTCTTGTTTGTACCGAAGTTCTTGTATAAAACTGTATGTAATGAATATGATACCACATATATTAATGACAAGAGAAGTAAGCATTTCACAGGGAAACATACCTGAAATATCTGTTGTAAAAGTAACTTTTCTTAGAACAAAGTACAAGGCACGAGTAACCAAAGCGTATAATACAAAAAAAGGAACAATAAATAATGAACTGATTAATGTGATTTTTGTGATGTTATCCGAAAGCAATTTCTGTTTCATTATTTCAGCATATAATAAAAAAAGGCTGATAAATGAATTCGCGAAGATTTATTTTATATGACTATCCCTTGATCTGTTCATCATTTCATATTTCGCTAGTTTCTTGTTAAAGATGCGTTCAGGGTATCTCAGATTGGTAGTAGGTCTTGCGAAAACCAATTGAAGTATATTTTACAGCAACGGAAAAGGATAGCAACAAAAGAACTAAAATGCTTCTTTGGGTTATAATAAATTGACTTCAAATTATATTGGCTTTACTGATACCGTGTAACAAAAAAATTGTATTTATACAAAACGAAGCTTTTTTTCTTGGAAATAGCAGACTTCTATTAAAGAGACCTTTAACTGTTCTTTGTTTAAAAAAAGAAATGTAAAAGTCGCATATTTGCGACTGTTACATTTCATTGTACTTTTTTCATTTCCTTACGTGCTACCGCTGTGACAAATATTCGTGGTGACACCATATTTTCCATTTATTTTTAAGAATCAATTTCTCGAAAATTATGAATGTACTTCCTATGTTGCAACGTTCAGTCTCTTTATGCTGATATCAAAACGTCTACTTAAATCGATTAATTACTGTCAGATGGAAAACTGTGTGACTTTATTCCAGTCCTTAAACTCTCTTTATTACTTACTTTATCGCATTTGCCTTCTCCTTTTTTTCGTTTGATATTTCATAGCCAAAGAGGAATGGTAAACCGATAGCTAGCCTAAAAAAATTGCTATTCCGTATCGACTCCCATCTACTATTTTTAATTATTAATGTCTTTTCCTTTTCTCATGTTGAAAATGTTTATTCAGGTAAAGGAGCAGTAATTTGAATGAAAACGTGAAGTAAAAGTATTTGTTATTTTAGATGCATTGATAAAAGTGGAAGTATGTGGACTATGCCTCCTGAGAGATTATATGTGGTGTTTTCGGAGGATCAGAATTCAATCTAAGTGAAACTTGAAAATTAACTTATATAGAAAAACATATTATTTTGTTATTTTTCCTCGAATCATGTTCTTCATAACATTACTTTTAGGCCGGTGGTTTTTAAATTCAAGCCCGAATGCCATATTTAGTGACCGAAAGTGCAGACCTCTTTCAGTGTAATGTGGGTTACTAGCTTTCCTTACTTCTGACAGAATGATGTTAGCAGTGTGTGCACTGTCATTTTCAAACAAATTATTTTTTTTCATACAGTTTTTCGTGTATGATTTATAACCACGTCCGTTTTCTTTCGAAACTTGCATCTCGAGATTAATGTTTACAAGAAGTCAATAAGTATGTTAAAAATATTTATATGTATAAGCTTATCCTCAAGAACTTGTAATAAAGCAATACGGCTTCTGATATCAAAGATTTTAAAGATTTCATCGCAAAAAAATTTCCTTTTTTTCTCTGAAACATCAAAAACGGGCATCCATCCGCATTTTTACAATCTATTAATCTGTAATGAATTATAGACCCTTTGTATCACTCTCTATTCAGCTTTTTTTATCTTAACACATTCTTTTAATCATGATTTCCTGTATTCAGAACTCCTGTCTAAAAAGCTTTCCATGTGTTTTAACAAATGGAACTTGCGTAAAATTCCAGCAATTCAACGATGCACAATGCATATGGGCTGAAGTTCTTAAATGTTCCGATACATAAAAAATAAGTCGCTCACAGTGTTTCCGTATGGCAAAAAATGTTAAAAGTGGCTTAAGCATAAGGCACGACAATGTATGAGAAAATGCAAAAGTAATGTGCACCTGAAACGAATGTCTTTGTGGATGTATTATTCCGCAAATGTTCAAGCTACATCATCCAAACCAGTCCTATCAAATACAACTAAAAAACAGAGATACTTTTTTCCAACGCGAAACTAACGATGTATACAATTCCATAGTAAACTTAAATTGAATTCAAATAATAAATTGGAATACTGGTACAATTAACGTAGTCCAATGAAAAACAAATAAAAATTACACTTTTTGGTAAACTGAAGCCCTTATACAGAACATGGTCTCAGTATTTTAGTAATTTTCATTGGAGCCCATAATAGGAGTCAACGTAATCAGAACAGTCTCCTTTGTGAACTATTATAAAATAGAACCAAGTAATTTAATTTACAAATGTTATACTAAAACATTAAAGAAATATCTCTTCACTACGCAAAACAATGCTTAAGTGCATAGTATATCACTGCATAAACACATTTGACGCGTAGACATTATTTAAAGTTTTATCTGAAATATTACGATTCATAACTATTTAGACACACATATGCAGCGTAGACTATAAACCACAAGACCGGTCCTAAATAAGAAATTTGGTTCTCAGATTAGAAGATGAAATGCATCAAAAACGGGCATAAAGGAATTATCAAATACTATGCATATATGTTTATAGTATTTCAATATATATATATATATATATATATATATTGATGAAGAAATTAATCGGCGTACAAAACTTGCCTGGAGAGCTTTTGGAAGAAACAGCATAATTTTCAAGAGCAATATGCCATTATGTCTTAAAAGAAAAGTGTTTGATCAATGCATCCTTCCAGTGCTTACGTATGGTGCAGAGACTTGGACCTTAACTAAAAGAGACATACAAAGGCTGCAGACAACTCAAAGCAGCATGGAGAGGTGCATGCTTGGTGTAACCAGGAGAGATAAGAAGAGGAACTCGTGGATCCGAAAAATTACAAGAGTGGAAGACATCATGATCAGAGTTAAATCCCTGAAATGGCAATGGGCTGGACATACTGCCAGAAGGACAGATCATCGATGGACAGCCGAAATTTTAGATTGGATTCCAAGGGACAGGAAAAGACCCAGAAGAAGACCACATGGGAGATGGGTGGATGAAATTCGAAAGTATGCAGGGGTGACATGGAGGAGACTGGCACAAGACAGACCGTTGTGGAGGAAACTTGGGGAGACCTTCGTCCAGCAGTGGATTGATAATTGTTGACAATGATGATGATGATGACATATTAGAATGAGAGGACCAGATAACTATTTTCAGAAAATCAATTTTTCGACATTCAGATTAATGTTTTAATATCAAGTGATTAGAGCGGTCATTTTGATATGTTTCCCAATTTTTTCCGAAATTTATATTTTGTATGTGTTCCTTTTTTCGAACACTTTGAAAAATGACAAAGTGTTCTTGTTTTAGGTATGTCAGCCAGTTCGTCGGTGTGCACCTCAATTTATTGAATTACTCCTCCGATTTGAAATAAACGTTAAAGAAACTTCAGTACTACTTTAAAGTTTGGTTACATAGTACTTCCTTTGACAACATGAAATTGTGATGCCCACCTAAAAAATGTTTTATAATTCAAAATTAAAGTGATGTCTTTACATTTTGGAACAAAGTCAAGGTTTGTACCATGATTAGAAAAACCGCGGATTCTGAGGATGAACTGTTCAATACGAAAAACTCTGGAGATTATCAGAATTGATTACGAGTTTCTCCAATATTCATTAGGTTCAAGGAATATCTGCAATATTTGAATAAAATATTCTGGTGGTGATTTAGCTTCACAGTCATACAGGAAATTCAATAACCAGTTCATAGGCCATTTACTAGTAGCAAAACGGACGGTCTTGTGGCTCATAACTCCTGTGCGTCTGTTTGTGCTGTGGCAAACCTCATTTAGCCAGTTGGTTCTGCGGATATTTCAGTTATCGATCATGCCTGAGACATTCTGAGACCTCAGCTACGACAATCACAGAACACAAGGTATTTCGCGCAGCAACTCTCGGTTTCTCGCCACAAGCTCTCCTAGGACATCACAGTTTTGTGTTACTTCATACTATGCCACGCAATAGTAAACATCGCAAGCAGTGGTGGTTGTACCAAATAATCATTAGCAACACCTATGCTACGATTCTTCGGAAGTAACAGATGCTACTGATGTGAAATTGTATTGTCTTATTTATGTATTTCTCAGCAATGCTCATTCTATTTTTATTTTGACGGACGCTTCAATTAGGATGCACCTATTTGTCTTTCTCAACAGTCTGTAATTAAATTTGGCAGTAGACGTGAAACCATAAAGGCATAATCGAAACTATACTTTGTACCGGTAAAAAAAGCCGATTGAAAATACGAGCAACTTATTGAACCCCTTACATTTTTTGAAATGATTTCAATTTAAAGAAACATTTCTAAACGCAATCGGGTTGCATTTTTAATCCGCGGAGATTTTTGAAGCTCTGACTTCATGGGTATGGAGGCAAACAATGAGACTCAGTACAAGTGATAATAATTGTTTTGGGTATAGAATTTAAATTGCCCCCGTGCCTGCCATATTAAGGTTCGAAAGCTAACGGAGTTTCACGCATATCGCTTCAAGAAACTGTAGATCAACGCTGCAATGACATGATAAGCTCTATCTATTATAGACATGTGTTCATAACAACTTGATCATTTCGTAGATATGCCATGTACTGGTAAGGCATATCTTTGAAATTCTAAAAACGTTCACACTAGGCATGTTACCATCCTTGTCACATTTACGCCAAAAATCGGATTGTCATTTTCAAAATTTGTATTATATGGCGTAATCCCGTATTTCTTTCATGATTCTTTCATGAACATTCCACAAATTATCTGAATTGTAAGATTCCCCACGTCACAATTATCGACAATTCCCAAGCATTAATTCCCAATTTTAATATCATCATTTCTTATTCAGCGTAATTGATTTGCTTAAGATATACACAATGATGAAGATTTCGTTGTGGTGTTGCCTACATCTTTGCTCCCTGGTGAACTTCCGAACAATGTTAACAAACATTCGCTGGGACAGAAGCACCAATCATGGAAGATTGAAGCGAGACCAGAAAATAACATTGCAGGATCTTTTGTTTTTCATTTATCATTTATATGATAAGAAAAGAAGAGGTCAGATTTCTTTATTATGACCCAAAACTTCTAATCACATTCGTAATATATATGAATACATATTATGTTTTACATGAGATAGATAAGAATAATTTACTTCTGAGAATGAATGATTCTGTCAGGCAGTTTTACAAGGGGAAATCGTATCATGCATTATTTACCACCGTAATGTCATTAAATTACATAATGTATTATATATATGTCTAACAACTGGAAGGTTTTCGGTAGAGAATTATGAGTCCAGCGTCGTCTGAACCAAATGATAGAACGCATTGTAGAACCCGGTAGCTGATTCTACGTATATATTTTTTACCTTTTTCTTTTCGTTCATTTTTTTGTTAATTCAGCATGAACATCTTTCGACATATCAAAAAGAGACTGCTTCTGTATGACTGAAACTAGAGGTCAGGCTGATTTCGGCTGTAGGACACCACACGAGGGCGAACAGCAAAATGCTTGTGGTGACAGGAAATTCAAGCATATCTTTCGGAAACAAATGCATTCTGAATACTCTACCCAAAACTGAATCAGTTTAATGCCTGATATCTAATAGCCAGCGTTCTAGTCGGCAAGTAGTTAACGCCTTGAACTAAATTCATTCTTCAGAGATGGGTCTGGATTCTAGTTGAGTTTGTCCAGCGGGCTTGATCTGTCCCCTATGAGGAACCAATAACCCCACATTAGTTAGAAGTGACTATTTATAAGCTTTTGAGTTATTGTATGCGGTCATTTACCATTATTTATTAAAAAAAATGTTAGAGCAACCAATAGAAATGAAAAGTCATCTGGCAGAGCCCTGCGTTAAACAACAATATACATAATTTCACGAATACCGATGAAATACTTAATTCGATCCTTTTGGTAATTATCTTGGCTCGAAAATACTTTTCCCATGCCGCAAATTATAAAAACAGTTAAGAAAATTAGAAATAGGAAAATATTGTGTAGAAATCGAAATGGACCCGCTTAAAACACAAGAAACTAATCACATTCTCTGAATTTTCTTAATGGTGATTGGCACCTCAGCAGTGTGCTTATTTTTCGAATTAAATTGGCTACAACTGCACCACTTTCCTGTCGCTTATGCGACATCCTCTGCGTCCTCTCACAAACAGGTCAGTGAGATCAAACGCCGTATGTTTGCATTAATAGGTATCTATTCCCAACGTCATTTTCTTCATGTTCTAGCTGGAGGGTATTTGGAGAAAGCCAAGTGTAAATTGGAACTCTCGAAAATGTTTCATTTCTTTGCAAAAATGCGACTTACATAAAACTAAGGCGTTAATTTAATAAAAACGCATCAGCTTACAATAGAAAATAATGCTTTAACTGTTTGTTCTATTTTTCAGTAGCTGTTATTTGGTCCTGATGGATTTCAAAATCTTCCATTTCGCCCCCTCCCGGAAAACAAAAGTTTATCCACTGACCTGGTCCCTGTGCTGTACTTGCACCCTACTGTACTTTTCTGAGCACGATTGATAGTCAGTAACAAAGGGCTATGTTGTAATCCTCTTCATTCCGGTCACTTCTCTTCCCCTTCCAATCTGAGTGCGAATGCACCTTGCAAACAATGCCTAATTCTTGCTGTAGCTGAACAGGAATCGCGCGAAAGTTTTTCGGAGTGCTTGTGCTTTCAGGAATTCTGCAGGATTAATCACCTAACTTCTACTTATGTTTCTATGGTTATATTGAAATACTTTCAATATATCTTGTTCTTAAAAAATGAATAGCTTTTTCGCCGAAGACGAACTTACGTATATTCATTTTTCTAAATATATCGGTGTCTAATGTTTCTAGCAGTCCTTCTTGACTTTTTTTATCAGAGTGCGTTTATGGTGACAAAGGTTTTTCTTATAATTTTAAATGTTTCATACGGCAGAACTTTACCGCCAAAGGGCATACGGTCTGATTGGCATTTACAATATATTAACATCAATATCTGCTGTTTCAAATACCCGACTTAAAAATATTTGTCAGTATTTCCATCTCTAAATGAAGTACACATTTCCTGCTGGGATCACATATACACTCACTGACAATGAAATTTGCTCACCTAAAACAAAACATGCTGCAACCGTGAAACTTTCCAAATAGTTAGAGTGCGTGCTGGTATATGATCGACGCTTGGTGTGACTTCGCATGATCGCACACCCTGTGGTCACACTGCAATCACGAACCGGCAGCCTGGTAAAGACGGCGTGTAGTCTATGATCCATGAAAGCGAAAAGCACCAACCGACGCAATCAAGCTTACAGAGTGAAAGGAACACCGGGTATACTCCAGTGACGTCGATTTACGGAAATTACGGAGTTTGAGAGAGACCAGATGCACTGGCGGAAGACCACGGGGTGGTATGCGCACCGTATAGCCCGCCACATGGATCGTTCTGACCATACCGACCGACTGTGTTAGAGCACTGGACAAGTCACGGCACTGCCACACGCAGGAGCGGCTCCAGGCGGACCAGGTGAACCACCGGTAGGGACGATCGACGGATCTTGCCCTAGGTACGAACGCTTACCAAGGCGACCTGGTTCATTATACAGGCAGATGTAGCGGCTCCTGTGGGCCCACGAACAATTTCTCGACGCGTCGTGGAAGCGAGTCTGCGATTCAGCGCCCCTTACTTGTGCTTTCATTAACACAGGAACATCGCCAGCTCCGTCTGCTGTAGTGCCGACGTGGAATGCCAGAGACTGGAGACGTGTGGTATTTGACGATGAGTGCCGCTTCGTTTTGGGGACATATGATCACCGTGTCCGGGCGTTGAAGTCCTCGGATCAAGGGCACAATCCCAACCTCGCAATCGAGCGCCATACCTGCCCAACTGCAGGCATTGCAGTCTGCGGAGTCATTGCCTACGATAGCCGATCAGCTCTAGTAGTGATATTTGGATCATTGATGGGCCAGTGATATGTGGATGAGGTCCTACGGCGCAAATGCTTCCCTTTATGACCGGAATTTCAGGTGCGCTACACCCGCAAGATATTTCCCGTCCGGACACGGCTAGGGTTGCCCAGGACTGTCTACGTCATGCCCAGACAATTCCATGCCATGCCTGCTACACGGACATGTTACCTATCAAGCATGTGTGGAACCAGTTGAAACATCAGCTGCCTCCTTGCCTCGCTATCCGGGATTTGGAGCACACCGTGCAACGCGTGTGGGCCAGTCTGCCTGAGCACAACATCGGACGTCTGTTAGCCACTATGCCGCATCGTATTGCACCATGTATCGCCGCACATAGGGGTAGGCCGCACTAGTGAAGATGACCGGACAGCGTGCCACAGATCCCTCTGTAATTGTCCTGAAGCCCTGTTTTTTCATCATTTGTGTCCTTCATCTGTATCATTATGTCAATAAAATTTCAGTTAAATTCGATGCTTCCTTCTTGGTGCGCAATTTCATTGTCCGTGAGTGCACATAATCCGATTTTTCTCAGTGTCGCAGTTCCCAAAAGTACAATTTAAAAAATATTTTGATAGCTGATACAATTAAGCCTATGTCACACTTTGCCTGCGCTCTTTTAAGTTTTTCTACATCACAGTTCAGTAGGCAGGAGGTGTTAGTGTGAACTGTTTTCCGTTATACCTACGCTCTTAAAGTCCGATTGAAAGATAAATGTCGTACACGTCATTTATACAAAAGTATGTGCTTACCAAATAACTTTGTCCATTTGTTTGTCTGATGGTCACTCTTTCCGTTGTGTGCAGAATATATCGACCACTATTAGTCTGATTTCAAGATTTTTTCTTACGAGCGTGATAACAACAGATTTGCCCAGTATCCATTTTTGAGGAAAGTGCGAAGTAACGGAAAAAACTTGACTTATAGACGTTCAATGTACTCCTCTCCGCTGCGAATGCCAGCTTGCCAGCGGTGAGGTAGGTCCTGAATTCCGCTTAGTACGCCATTTTGTTCAAGTGTCGTATTTCTCGGGTCACGTTCAATGACAGTTGGTCTAGCGATTCGTAGCGAATGCCACGCAGTCGAAATGTTTTATTTTGGATAAAGATCAAAGTCGGTTGGACTAAGATCAGGGCTGTAGGATGGATGGGAAAAAGTCCCTCAGCCATTTTTGGACACACATCCGCATACCGACGCTGCACCATTACACGCTGTGTTTTTATGCAGCAAGAACGCTCCCGCTTCCAACAAGTTGGGGCGATTTTGACGATTTTTTGGTTTCAACTTTGGTCTCAAACAGAAATTTTGTTTCCATCAAGAGTTCCTTCCTCACAAATTTCTCGAAAAGCAGTGTGGATCTGTGTAGAAGTTTTCCATCGCAAAGTTTCGATTTTTATGTACTAGCCCTGATCAAACACTTTAACTCGACCTGAGGAGCTTCACGCCTCCATTTCCAAATCCTCTCACGTCCACAAAGCAAATGATAGCGCGTAGTTGTCACATAACACGACGCAATCGTTTGCCCGATTGCGTCCTCCGCTTTCGTTTTGGATTAACATGTGCAGAACTTTTGTTATGACCATCGTATAGTGAAAAAATAAAATCTGAATAAGATTATCCTTACTTTGCTCTCGTTTAAAATGCACAATTTCGTCTCTTGAGGATAAAAAAGAGATACTATCTGTTTCAAAGTACATTCTATCCAATAAATTGTTTCTACACATCAGACTGAAACAAATATTATTTCCACCCTTCGTTAACATTTTCAACAAAGTCTGTTTTGGTAAGTTTCTTTTTCAATTAAATAATTTCTGGGCGAATCGGCGTAAAAGTAAATATCGATTTCCTGGACAACTCTATGTCTAAACCATCGAGGATTTTTTTATTGGATTGAGTTCCTAGAGGTAAATGTTCTGCATATAATCTTTAATATTTGGAAATATATAGTTTATACACTATGCTGTGTGAAAAAAATAAATTATTTTGTGGTGCGGTACCGCTCACTACCAAATATTTTTGAAAATATCTTCTGCTTAAAATAATGCGTAATTATTTCACCAACAGTCGTCGATGAATGCCTCACTTTTGTCTACATCTGAACTTCTAACATTCCAATTTATCAAATATATATTTTTTTCCGTAAGAGGTTCTACTGCGAAATATTCTGCGTAAAATTTTGAAGCTTTCCAGAGCATACAAGTTTGCCACTGGAAACCACAAATTCATGCTTGTATTTACAGCGTACTTGCAGCAATATGTGCGGATCAAAATAGTCGAAATAAAAAAACGTTTTCAGTCAGATACTCCAAATTACAATATACTCTTTGCAGTATATATGTACACTGAAATGCCATAAAAACTGGTGTAGACGAGCTTATGCAAAATACATAGCAACGTCACCTATGGGCGTACTCGGTTGCATCCGCCAGTGTCTATCTATATAAAGCGCTAGACATCCTTGTCAGCTGTCAGAGCTGTTTTCGGCATGAGAATGACAAGTAATAACGATTAAAGTGATTTTCAACGTTGTGTCATAGTTGGTGCTCGTGAGATGGGTCATAGTATTTCAGAGGTAGAAACGAAGTTCTGGTTTTCACGGACGACCATTGAAAGGGTATACCGTGACCACAAGAATTCCGGCAAAACCTAAAACCTACGATACCAGTGTGGCCGTAAAAAGACATTGGGTGAACATGACCATCGACGGCTGTCAAGAATCGTTTTACGCGATAGGCGTGCAACACTCTCGCAGGTATCATCGGAAATCAATGCTGGAGCCCCAACAAGAATCAGCGTCCGGACTGTGTAACTAACCCTGCACGATATGGGCTTTGGGAGCCGACGCCTAATTAGAGTCTTCTTGATAGGTGCACGACAGAGCTATGCGCCTCGCTTAGGCCCGGAAACACCGTCACTGGACGGCGCTGACTGGTAATAAGTATCCTGCTCTGATGAGTCGCGTTTCCAACTGTATCGGTCAGATGGAAGGATTCGTGTGTGGCGCAAACCCCATGAAGATATGGATGCCACCTGTCAACAGGGAACTGTACAGGCTGGTGGTGGGTCCATAATGGTATGTAGTGTGTGTAGCTGGACTTCACTGGTACCTCTGGTACGTCTACAAACATCTGTGACCGACCAACGCTATGCGCGCATCCTTTCTGACAAGGTACACCCGTTCATGTCCTGCATTCATGCGATGAATTGGGCCAGTTCCAACAAGTCAATGAACCTCCACGCAAGTGTCGGGACGACCCATTATGGTTAGAGGGGCATTCATCTGAGTTTGGGGTGTTGCCGTTCCCACTCAAGTCCCCAGATCTGAACGTGATAGAACACATTTGGGATGCCATGCAAGGCGCTATCGAACACAGGAATCCGAGACCTCGGAATACACCCGAATTCTGGAATGCATTGCAGGAAGCATGGTGTGCATTGCCTGCAGCATAATTCAAGAAGTTAGTGGAGATCGTGTCCCGTCGTACTTCTGCAGTCCTGCGCTCTCGTGGACCAACCAAGTTTTAGACTGGTCTACCAGTTTTCTGGTACTTCAGTGTATATTCGATGAAGGAAGAGCTCAGCTCCTGCCCGAGACCCTTATGCACTTCCTCCACGTATTGCCCGAATAATGCGGGAAAAAGACAAGTTCCGGAGGATCTGGCAGCTGTCGAGATCTGCCGACGACAGGGTTCTCTATAACTCGTGTCGCCATCTCGTCAGGGCAGAAATACGCGAGTTCAGAGAACTCCAATGGAACAAGTACCTTCTCAACGCGGATCAACCTCGTCAGGACGATGTGTGGACCATCCTTCGAAAACTCCGGTGTAGTGAGACTGTCATAACCGCCCATTCTTGGTCCACAGGGTTTGGTGTACGGTGATGACGAGAAGGCTATGGTCCTTGCTGGTGCCCTGGAGGAGCAGTTATCACCTCATGACATCCAAAATCGTAGTCACACGGATAGGGTCATGGATGCTTTAACTACATACCACCTTGATGATACAGACATGGTCATCTCGCCTGCTAGTTACTTCGAGGTAACTCGATACATCAAAAACCTAATGGTGAAGAAAGCTCCCGGAAGAAATGGAGTTTCGGCCAGAGCTGTTGAACTGTTCCCTGAGAGCTGGATTCTGGAACTGGTGGAAATTTTCAACGGGTCGTTCCGGCTGAAATATTTCCCCAGCGACTGGAAAAGAGCAGTGGTAGTGGTGTGGCCCAAACCTGGAACCAATCACACCTTACCTGATGATTACCGTCCAATATCTCTCTTGCCCGTGCTGGATGAGCTCCTGGAAAGGGTCATCCTCTCTAGGCTTCTGTAGTTCTGAAGCTAATGGTGTTATTCCTGAAGAACAGGGTGGCTTCCGGGCGAAGCATGCTACGTCCCACCAGTTGATGAGATTTACAGAATTCGTTTCTGAAACACGAGATATAAGCGAGTATTCCACTGCTGTCTTCCTGGACCTCAGAAAGGCTTTTAGCCGTTTTTGGCATTATGGTCTCCTACACAAGTTGCAGGAGCTTCGATGCTCTCGCCCACTTGTTGAGCTTATTGGATCGTATCTCAACAGCCGCAGTTTCGTTGTTAAGATTAACGGTGAGCGTTCTGTGTAAAAGAAGATTCGGGCTGGCGTTTCTCAGGGTTCGGTTCTTGGAACAACGCTTTTCTTCATTTATCTGCACGACTTACCCAAACACAAACAAGGGCAGGTCATAATGTACGCTGATGATACAACTGTTGTCATCAGGTCCCTGAGCAAAGGCAGAGCAGGGAAGCTCCTGCATGACTTTCTATCTCAGGTGGAAACATACTACACTGTCTGGCGGATCAAGATCAATCCGACTAAGAGCAGTACACTGTTGTTTTTCGGATCTCTCCGATGAGTACCAAAACTCTCCGATGAGTACCAAACTCGGTATGTTTCAAGAGACAATCCCCTGGGCTACCTTCACTAAGTACCTAGGGCTCCAACTAGATTGCGACTTTCGTGGGTGGCGAACACTAGCTACCGTACGAATAAAGCTAGACAATGCCTTGGGCTGCTAGCTCCACTGCTCCACCGGAGAAGCTTCCTTACAACACGGCACAAAGTACTGCTGTACAAGACGGTCGTCAGACCGGTGCTTACTTACGCTTCCTCCATCTGGATTGGTATTAGTAGTAATCAGCGAGAAATAATCGTGAGGGTTCCGAGTCGAGCACTTCGAATGATCACTGGGGCACCCCCTTGAACCCCACTTCGGAACCTAAGGAACAGACTTGGAATCCAGAAGGTACATGAGTTTTTCACCAGACACGCCAAAAAGTTCTTCAAGAAAGCGGAAACCCACCCTAATGGACTTGTTAGGCGCGTGATTGATGGCAATCCCAGCGATTTCCTTAGGTGTCCCAGAACTAAGGCGGCGATCGTTGACGCCTCTTGACAGAAAGAGTAAGTATGTGAACACTGGTGGTTCTTATAGTGCCCCACCCCCTTATTTTTCATCTTGGCATCAAGATGGTAAAAATGGATTCTGCTCGGGCATTTGGATTTGGTATCATTGAGTTTCAGTCACTACCTGGTGAGTCGGCGGCCGGAATTAGTGTGGTTCTCCGTGATGTTGTGCTGGGCTTCGTTCACTTTGCCCCCATTCTCCCCGGAATAGTGTAACGGGTAACCTTCTCCTTTTATTATATTTTTTCTGTTTGTCTTTCTTATTGAGTTCATTAAATCAGATCTCCTAGCTTTCTATTACTATAGGCAGATTTAGACCTGGGGTCAGACACTCGCTTCCTAAAACTTCTTCAAATATCGTGCACGCAACCAGTATATGCTCAGAAACAACTTTCCGTCCTCGCTAATGGCGGAACATCCGGTTTTCAAAAACTGACGGAAGTAGCTAGGTATTTGTCAGTCTATTCTCTCCATGGTCTTTGCAGTGGACGGACATGCAATTAAAACGTCGAACCGTAGCCGTCTGTCTGCTCTTTTTATCTTTTTTTGTTTTTCAAGAGTTTACAACTCAGGTCAGATCATATGTAGAGGATTTTATGAAGGCGGTGTCTTACCCCAGGTCTTAAACAACCTTTAGAAATGGGAAGCTAGGAGTTTGGGGCTAGAGTACCCGATAGGAAAGTGACACGGAAGCGAGGTAGAAAGGGGGAGGAAGACACCCTTATTAATTACCGGGGATCAGTACCCGGGTTCCGACGGCTTAACGTGCCCATCAAGTGGTGTAACCGTGTTTCAAAATCTGGAGGGACGTCGATCACACATACACACATCATTTATATTCATACATATATATATGAGTACCCCGACTCTGAAAATCTGCCGACCCATCTAGTGGTTACGCCTATGTGCCCATCCGACTGACGGCGGATATTTATTGGTTCCAACATTCCTGGGATCGAGATTGAGGTTTCTCCGTGGCTGTCACGAACGTTGACCACTAGTTTACAACACAGATCAGATCATATGTAGAGGATTTGGAGAAGGGAGTGTATGACCGGAGGTATTAAACAACCCTGAGAAATAGGAAGCTAGGAGATTTGAGCTAGAGTGCCCGATAGGAAAGTGACACGGAAGAGAGGTAAAAAGACGGGCCTGTTCCAAATATACGTGCTTGAAATGTTAGTAAGAGGAATAAACCCATAAAGGAGAGTTTACCTCGCTTTATTTAAATACAATTGGCACGTTAATGAATGGCAATTCGATAATTGTATGTTTTTGAATTGTTGCACTTTTGGTAAAATTGCAATCGATTTTGGATTCAGCAAGGTGGTAGCGGGAAAGAAATATCAGGGGCTGGGGCGTGTGTGTGTGGGGGGGGAGGGGATTAGAGAGGTGGTTCTGAATTTGAAAATTATATTTTACCGTACGTTATACATACGTTGAGTTTTTGCTCTATTACATTTTATTTGCACGCGAAATTCTTCTATTTAATACTTTCAATTTCTTGAGACACTGCCTTATTACATTCTATACTAGTCACAAAAAATTTGAAATTCATAAAACAATTGTTTTAGTTTTAAGACATTTTAAACATTTCGGGGGTCTTTTAAATCTTCAAAAGCCAACTCTGACAACGGCCCTGTTCAGCCGATCAGGTTGTAGTAAACATTCATTAGGAAACAGAGGAAGAAATGAGGCAGCAATGAAAAATGGAACAGTAGCTTTTATTATACATGATATCACGCGCTGTTCTTCTTTAACTGAGGAGACTGCGATTGATTTAGGTTTTCAAAACTCCCAACTACTACAGTTTCATGTTAGTGTTGTTCATTTTGTGCCAGTCAAAGTGTTGCAGGGTACACTGTAAATAAATGGAAGGCATTGGGTGGCGAGGAGCGATGGAAAAGCGAATGTTAACGTTCGTGATTCAAAATCTGATCATTCATCACGCACTGGTCTTCATTAGCAGAAAGTACGGCATTCGATTTAGAAGCTGAAACCCACAACTAGCACAGTTTCATGTTAGAGTTTTACATATTGTGTCTAGTCAGATTATAGAAGGCATGCAGCATAAATTAGTGGAAAGTGTTGGTTGGCGACGAACGATAGAACAGCCAATGTCGATATTCATGAATCAGGATCAGAGTTTTCATCATGTCTTCGTTAACACAGAAAACAATCACTTTAAAAACTAAAAATACACAACTGGTACAGTTTCATGCTACAGTTGGACACATTGTGCAAGGTCAGAAATTTTCAGGAGTGCAGTATAAACCAGTGGAATGAATAGGGTGGCGACAAATGATGGAACAGCCAAGAGTAAACTCTATAGTCCTATTGGCTGTTCCATGCTGTGGTCCTCATGGTGAAAGGGCCCTTAGACTCAACAAAAGGATTATTCAAAGATTTTGATTTTACTAGATTTAAATCAGATTTGGATGAAGTTTTAAAAATAAAAGCAATCTTTGTCTCTTTTTCATTTTTAGGTAGTAGGTAAAATCTTTAAAAATCATTTTCGTTGATTTTGTTGATAAAAACTGGATGACGAGAAATCAGATATTCAAGAGCTTGTAATAGTTTCCATAACTGTATTTTAAAAATAGAATGCAAAACAAATATTACTTGTAGTTCAATTAGTGGATGTTTCGTACCAACGCGGTTAAGGTGTTATGTGCTTGAGCAGAACTACCACAATGCCTCTTCGACCACGTGAAGCTTCACTCGACATTTTCTCGCGGAAGAATACAAGAGAGACCGGGAACGTTCTTGCCAGAAAAGCATGCTAATTCGTAGTGCCACCTAATAGACAATATTTCCTCATTTCTGTCGCAGTTTGTCACAACAAATGGTGACAATTACTTCAAATTTACCAATATGATTCCGTGATACGAAATAGAAAGTATGCAGATTTCTTTCTTTCTTCTAGAAAAGTTAAAATACATGTCTCCAGCGGAAGTTGCATGGCAGCTGAAAGTTAACGTTTTGCTCCTCTCTTTGAATGAACTGCGACTGCTTGCTTCGCAGTTCATTCAAATTGGATTACAGAAGGCATAAAAAACAAAAAAAAAAAAACGTCGTCGCAGAAGTGTCCTCATACATTGCGCATCACAGAATCAAACGTGAAAAAACCTAGGAATTGTCAGACTGCGATGTTAAATATTGAGACAGAGATGATGCGCTATTTTCTTCGGTAAATGTTTACTTTAGCGTCCTAAGTTATTTCTTAGGAAAAATTTAACTGTGTGGAAAAAGTGTGACGTACAATTTTTTAAGCATCCAAAATAATGGGGAATCGTGCAAAAATATAGTATTTGTAGAGAACAGGAAATAGTTTTACCGAAGTATTTATCTGCGATTACGATGGTGTGAAAGAGTACGTGCGGTAAGCTTAGGAAGATGGGAGCTGGGACGGCCTCAAGGTGCAGTCCGATGAAAGGAAGCTTCGTTGAGAAGGGCATGTTACGAGCGGAAGAATATAGCAGGAAGCGGTTGAGCAGTACGTGGTCATCGAAGCGTCTTGTAGGAATACGCTAAAGGAAAGAGGTCCGCTTTACGCAGCATTGTGAGTGGTTTTAGTAGCTTTTTCAAAACCGTTAGCATCTCTTTCCGAAGTCGTGAGTCTTCATTTTTCATTTTGGGTTTCGTCAGGGTTTAAAGTTTTATTATCCGGCGCAATACGGCAACAAGCTCTTGGACTCCCTGCCGTACAATGATGCAGTGGCGTACGCAAGGGAAAGGGGGGGTAACTCTCTTCCTTGAGGGGAGACGGAGCACGAATTTAGAGCGATATATATGTGTATACGAGGCTTTCACCCAGTGCTGCTTTCACCATTGGACCAACCGCATGGACGACCCCCCCCTATAAGAAATTTCTAGGTAAGCTACTGCTACGATTTCTAAATTGAAGGAACTTATTTAATTTCAAAAATATCCGTTAAAGGATGAAATAATGTGAGCTACAATGTACGGAATAACAACACAACTACACATGAATTGGTTGAAGAAATGAAATACCCATGTACGTATTCAAACCATTGTCAAAACTTACGACTCAACAGGAACCAAAACTTCTGTCATACATGAAAACATTTACATTCCTTCATTTCTTTAAATTTGAAGACATTGTGAAACTAATATTGACAACATTCCTCACATGTTTTTCTCAGAAATTAATAAAACATCTTTGAACTACTTCTACTTGCACACGATTACACGACGCATCACACTCCTCTGAAAAATACACCCCACTGTTGTATTCTACTGTGCGTTCACTACCAACTCTGATTCCCTACCAACGCTTCACCTTCCCGCACCAAATGCTGCAAACTATCGTACTCGTAGATAAATACTTCTGAAAAATTATTTCCATTTAATTAAAAATACTATTATTTTGCATGTTTAAAAAATTGTACGTCGTACTTTTTCTTACACAGTTAAACTTTTCCGACGAAATAATTTAAGACGCTTATGTACACATTTACTCCATTTTTGTTTATCGCAGCACTACAAAATGGAACTTTTTCCTAGCAAGAACGTTCCCCCTTTCTGTTGTACTTGTCGGCCAGCTAAATGTCCGCCAGAACGAGACCATCGTTTTAGCGAAGCAAAGCTTGACGTCGCCGCCACAGCGTTATGTCAGGCCTGCCGCATCTTCTGTTCACAGCGTGGTGCTTACATGTAAATATTACTGAGAAAATCTTTGAAATGTACTATACAGATTACTTTTTTCACCCTTTGCCATCAAATTGCTTACTTTAACATCTGTATGTCTCACTTTTTCACAATCTTTCAACATTTCCGTCGAAATAATTTAGGACGCAAAACCAAAACGCTAACTACATCAGACCGTTTGCAATGTAATTGATCAAGGGGCTCAAAAAAGGAATTATCTGTTTGTAAGCATATGCATTTTAAGTACATGGATTGCAAATAATTAGTTCAAATTTATTTTTAAGGATTACACATACACATCTAATTTATCGGAAGCAGCAAGGAAAAGTTGCAGCTGAGTCTACAGAAAACCGTTCGCAGTGTTTTATGATTAATAAACATGTGTACAATTGTTAGGAACTTCTGTTTACGGGTGTTTGCTTCCGCGAATGGAGTGCTATGTTGTGAGTGAATGCATAGTTTACCAGTGATACATGTTTCCGTACGTTGTTTCAAATCCGATAGATGTCACTGTGCGCTCGAATGGATTTTAATGATTGATAGTCTACATAACTTCAAATTTTGGAAACATTTATATTATACGGTGCCGGAAACTTGCAGTCCACAGCAAAAAGCATGTTAATGATATTTTAAGAATCAGAAAAAAAAGACGTTACTTAAAACAAAAAAAATATATATATTATCCTCCATACGTTCATAATTTTGATTCGATTTTACCTTAATAAATTTTGGAACAATTTTTCTGAATAGAAAGCACCTAACCTTTACATGATCATTCTGAAAATCGATCATAGCACAGGAAAGGTAAAACTTTCCGTAAATGTGTACTTTAGCGTCCTACATTATTTTGTCGGAAAAACTTAACAAGTGTGTGTGGGGGGGGGGGGTAGTGCAACGTACAATATTTTAAGCATGCCAAATAATTGGGAAAGATGCAAAAATACAGTATTTTTACATGAAAGGAAATAATTTTCCCTGAAGAACTTACGTGCGAGCGTTTGGAAGAATACGTGCGGTAGGCCTAAGATGACGGAGCGGTGACGGCGTGAAGTTTGAGTCCGGTGAATGGAAACGTCGATGAGAACGGCAAGTTACGGGCGGAAGAATACACAACGAAGCGGTTCAGCAGCACGTAGTCATTGAAAAGGGTTGTAGGAATACCCTGAAGGAAAGAGGTCGGTTTTAAAATGCATTGTAATTTCCTTTTTTTAAGGGTAATTTTGCGAAATTGTAATTAGGAAATTGCCAAATATTGTTCTATCTGTGAATAGTGTCCTGAACATAAATTCACGCATGTAACAGCCGAAAAGTCCTCTTCGTGTTCCAAACTGGTGTCGTAGCTTTCTCTTCAAACGCATCCACAAGTTTCCTCACATTCTGTGTGTGAATGTTAGAATCCAGTGGATTAACAACATTGTCGCTATGGATCACAACGGAATAAGAGTTAATTCCGTTGCTTAAATTATCAATGACTGCGTAAGCTGCCCATGCTTCTGAAATAATGTGAGTCCAAGGCAGGATGTGCTACGTAATCAAGCGCCCGAAGAGTCCTGCTTTAACGATTTCGGACCTCCAACAAGAAGCACTTCCCGGTGTTCCTTCCAATTCCACTGAAAAGCCAGTGTCCTATCTTGTGCCGTCCTCTGTTGTATTTTCTGTGGAAGAAATACGTTTCATCAATTTCAACAATAATGTGCTCGACAGTTTAATCAAATCCTTCAAAGGGTTCCACATTTTGACGTAGGTAATTGTCGTACTCCTCCCTAGAGAAATTGCATCGATCTACGATGGATTTTTTCCCCACAACAACTTCGTGGTGAATAGGTTTCGGTGAATAATATTTTGTCCAGCAATGCGCCATTACGGCTAATTTCTTTAAAGACAAATGGCTTTATCCTGGAAACGAAGAAAACAGAATACTTTTAGAGAATTGACACATAGAATATTTCCAGCGTTTGAGATCAATTCCTTGGAAATAACGGACCAACCTACATTCTTCACCACACCGTGAACACATACCTGAATTTCTGAGGAGCCGTCGCCGCGCAAGCCATTTCGTAGCTTTTTCCACAGTGTTAGTAGCTGTGTCAAAACTTGTTAGTCTCCGCACTTCATTGCGGATTTGGTCAGGGCTTAAAATTTCATCATTCCCCTCAATTCGAGGCGAAGCTCTGGGCCTCCCTGCAATAGTACGATTCCTGATTTTAAGAAAATCGTTTATTTTTAACTATTTCCGTTTAACGAGTCAAAATAAGGAGCAACGATGGACGGAATAACAGCAGAAGTACAAATTAATTGCTTGAAGAAATCACCGACCCCTTAACATCTCCGAAACCATAACAACAACTTGGGGTTCAATCGGAACCAAAACTTACGGAAAACTTTTTCAGCACATTATTTCATTTACATTGCTTTATTTATTTACATTCCCACACATTTTGACAATAATAACATCAACATTTGGCACATTTCTTTATTAATAATTAAAGAAATATTTGCTAGCAACTTCTTCTTGCACACGACTACACGACACATCACAGCCCTCCGAGATATACACCCAACTCTTGCTGTATCCTTCCGCGACAACTGCTGCAAACCATCGTCCTCGCAGGTAAGTTCCGAAAAATTAAAAATCTTCCGAAAAATTATTTCCTTTCATGTAAAAATACTTTAGTTTTACATCTTTCCCCATTATTTTGCATGCTTAAAATATTTGTATTTCGTACTACCCCCCCCCCCCCCTACCAGTTAAATTTTTCCGACGAAATCATTTAGGACGCAAAAAGTACACTTTTACCACTTTTCACCACTTTCACAAACTTACGAATTTTCCTTTGATGAAATCTACTTACCTTGCGTTATTTTATTTACATTCTCTTTAGCTTTCTTACGATACATTAAAATCCAGACAGCTTAATACATAAAATATCTTTGAGAAATGACCACAAATACATACATATGGTGTGTGATGTAACTGAGAAAAGCAGCAGGTAATCCTACTTCTCTAAATTGCACAACCCCCTCTCCCCCCAAAAAAAACAGTTTGTTGTCCACAATCTGTTCTTTCTACAAAACCATCGAATCTGATAAATATAAGTCAACACTGATTATAAATATGAAGAAAACAATTTTAAAAATTTATATGCAGCAATCATAATGTGGATCTCCCCATATTATGGAACAGTAAACACGTGGCATTCAAAATGTTACTGTCCTCATTTTTTACATTTAAGTGCATTATATTCAAGGAAGGTGATTTTCTAACTTAGAGCTACATTATGCGCTTGTAACGAGTAGTAGATGAACGGTTTATGAAATCTTTTGTATGTATTTCGAAATATTATACTAAGGTGAAGAAAATAAATGGTGTAACATTTACTTTTAATTTTTTTTTAAACTGTGACGTGCGGTTTTCTTTTTGGAGAAAAAAATAGTACATAAAATAAACTAAACGGATCAGGTAAACATCGGTCACTTGAAAATTTCACACAATTTTCTCTCGAAAACGGTAACCGGGCATGGATACTGGGCGTTTGACAAACTAATCTAATTCTAAACAATTTATATTAAAATGTAGTCTTTATTAGGCACTACTATAAGAGCGAAAACCTATAAGTTCTTAATATTGATGGTACCGAGGTGAGGGACATCCTCGGGATCTTACTTACGGCTGCGAATGAAAGTCTACTGCCAAGTAAATGACAAAGAGCTGCTAGTATGGTAAGTCAACTCATTCATCTCTGATACAACCGTTGGAATTTCGAGTACGTGTATGGCCGCCCGCCCGGGTGCGTGTGCCGGCGTGGAGCACGGTGTTGGCAGCCTTGAGACATGAATGCCTTTTTAGAAAGGCAGCATATGTTTTCTCTTCATTTCTCTGAGATTCAGTATTTCTGACTTCATTTTGTTCAGAATTTCCTTTTGTTGTATAAAAAGGGGGTTAATACCAAAACCTGCTTTTAAAGGTTTGCTTTGTTAGGGTCTGTGTAACTGTTATTCATAACGTCAAAAATTGAATCTACTAAATTGAACAAAACTGCAGCGCTTTTATGTTCTGTAAGATATTCAATACTCTTCGCATTGGTGGCTGAAAACAAAGTTTTGTTGGGCCTACTTTTTGCCTCTTGTTTCCTTTGATTGCTATATAGCACGGCTGCAATTTAGGACACAACTTTTTCTCTCCAGAATCTTTCTCGAAAACTTCTTTGATGCTGCCAGTTTGGATCACAGCGCCGTCCTGCAAGACAAGTTTATGTATCTATGAAATGATTGCGTAAAATTTTTAAATAGTGAGGAGGGTCGGCGAAAACACAAATCTTAGAACTATCGTCCAGCGGATGATTAAAAAATGATTTTTCGGGAGAAATTAACAGTTCCTTCCACAGGTCATACAACCACCTAAATCTGAAACAATCGATTTTACTATAATTCCTGTTTTTTCAAGGTTTACCATTAATCCAAACTGAAGCCTTTTATTCATTGTACGTTGAAAGTCAAAAGACACGGGTTCTTTCCGGGAAGACAATATACCTCTACCCAAAACAACTAGCACCTTTGAGTATGGACCTAAAAAGCCAGGTCCATTCCTGTATCGTAACACATCAACGTGTACTTCGTCAAAGCTTAAGACACAGACTTTGTCATTTTCGGAAAGGGTTTCCCTATTTTTTCCTCATAAGGAGCAAAACAATATGCAGAATTCCATGATAACACCTAAATTTAAAACTCGATCACTACGCTTTAACGTGCACGTTGGCAAAGGGAATAATTCCTCTAGATATATCTTCTTCTGTCAATTTTTTAATAATTTTTGTGTTGCGAAGAAAAGGGAATTTTATCTGTGTTTTTTTAAACAATTTTCTTGAGGTTCATTTCCATCTGTTCAGGTATTTTTTTTATGGTTGCTTTTGACAGGAGCTTTTCGTATCAGCACAATTTCTGCTCTGATATTTCGTATACTGATATTTTTTTGAGGCAAAACTCGAACAGTGTTTTTGTGTTTGCTTTTCAAGCTTCGTATGTCTCGTTCCAGTACGTCAAGTTTCTCGGTGAGAATTTTGTTATGACTTCTGACCTTTGAGCAAGACATGCACTGAACTGAGTGCACACTTTTCTTCTGAATATCCATTGTCCGAATTGCAAAGCAACTTCATCGATGTGTAACTTTTTAGGGACTTGGCTCCGGAGTTCGATTCATTGCCCTTATACGGATATCTGTCTTACTTCTTTTACACTGAAGTGCAATTGAATTAGAGACAGCTGGGGTTATGCATATGTGGCGCTGTGGGAGGCCCTGTAAACGGAAACGACATGACGTATACAGCGATCCGACAATATATGGAATGATGATGTGACGGCAGAATCAGTAAATGTCGGACGCAGTGTGGGTAAAGACGAAGGATCTAAGAGCATTTGATCGTGGGCAAATTGTCCGGGCCCGACAAATGTGTTACTTCATCTCGGAATTCGTGCAGGCACTGGGATTTTCACGAGCCACTGTGTCACGGGTGCACCATGAATACATCGAATCCAGTAAAACTATCCCTGCAAGGGCCAACTACCGTAGACAACAGCTGTGGATGACCGGGGTCATCGTCAGCCAGCTGGTTTTGTAACAGTAGATAGAAGGGCCACAGTGCAAGAAATCACCTCGGCAATTTAACGCTGGTTCACAAAAACGTGTAAGCAGCCACACTATCCAGAACCATCTCCTCGCTATGGGGTACAGAAGCCATCGTCCCACGAGGGTACCGCTGCTGACCGCACATCACAGGGTGCAAAGATTAGCATGACCGCGGGAACATCGCCACTGGACCCTAGACATGCGGAGAAAAATGTTGTCTGGACTGATGAGTCGAGATTTACGTTGGTACATGCGGATGGCAGAATACGAGTACGGCGAAAACCACATGAAGCGAAGAATTCTTCTTGCCAGCATGGTACTCTTCAAAGTGGTAGGGGTGGCATTCTCGTCTAGGAACTGTTTACGTGGACTGAAATGCTACCCCTGGTACGTGTGACATCGTCCCTCACAGGTCAACGTTACCAGGATATCCTGGATGACCATTTGCTCCCATTTGTTCGTCTTCAACTTGCTTGTCCACTGGGGATCCCATCCTGCAAAAAGACAATGCACCGTGCCATCGGTCCGGAATTACATCCGAATGGTTCGATGAACACTCCACCAACGTGACCTCTCTTCCTTGGCCAGCAAAGGTCACCTGACCTCAATTCCATCGATCACATCTTGGATGCCATCGAGAGAGATGTTAGAGGCTCTGACCCCCCTTCATCAAACCTTCGTGAACTGAGGGAGCTTGTTCAAGGGTCGTGGATCCGTATGGCTCCCCAACGCTTCCGGTGTAATGTCGAGTCCATGCCGAGACGTTCGCCGCCGTCATCAGGACGAAAGCTGGTGCTACTCGTTAGTAGACAAGTATCTGCAATTCAATTGCTCTTCAGTGTATGTTCTCGGTTTGTATGTAATGTTGAGACTTCATTCGACAAATTCCAACTGAGAACAGCTGTGGAAAGTCAGAATTTAGAATTTTTTTTTTTCGAGAAGCCCAAGCATTCGATTTTTCATGTTATCTTTGTAGTCTGAATTTTGGAAATGATCACTACATATTCCTCCACTTCCAACTTTAAACTTGTCAGCACGCTTACGCTTAACAATCCATTCTTTTAACACATTAACATTTGAAGGGAAATATGGTAACTTACGCGACGTTTCTTTTGTTTTCTTATGCGTATTTGTACAATTAGCGGCCTTGAAGAGGATGAAGACATATTTCGTATTACTGTCAATGAAAAAAAATAGCCGCTGAACTTTGGCAGATTTAAAATTAAATTTACATCAGGAAAAAATAGAAGTTAATAAAAAACT